>LQNS02276925.1:11638029-11656185 GCA_001587735.2 Parhyale hawaiensis | reverse complement strand
ATACGTTTGCCATCTTCTGCAACCCGACCTATTTTCTGCCTATCACTTTCAATGGAGCTTGAGAGGAGCACCAGAGCCTCCAACCTGGGCTAATTTCCGCCTATCTATTTCGTTAAGAGCGTGACACCGAACATATAAATATATTTTATTCGTTGGAATAGAGGACATCCATGTTCCATATTTGTTAAAGGTGTTTTCAAAACTTCCAATTAAATAATAAAAATCCAGTGGAAGTTTTGAAAAAACCTTTAACAAATAAATATATTTATAAACACACGATGGTCATTCTTAGTATTAGATTAGATAGATAAATTTACACTCCTTCCATATACTCTCCTCAAATGTTCACGCACTCCTGGAGCTGTGTCATGCACACGATGCAGCACCCAAAGCATGCATAGGCTGCTACACTCCTCAGGTCTAGATTTATCTTTCTGACAAGGTCCTGTTGCCTAGGAAAATGGATCCCAGCAAGTTCGTATCGGACAAAACTCACTATTTGAGGCTGAACGCAAGCTGCAACTCCCTGGCCATCCACAAGACAATCCTGGCCTGACTCCGTGCGACTTCTGGTTATTTCCTAAGTTATCCAAAACACTTGCTGGGATCTGTGAGGATATATCTAGAGCTGCTAATTGTACCTGCTTGTGAGTCATCTGAGTGCCTGGGCCAGCGGATGCGACGGCTCCAGAAATGCGTAAACTATGAAGGAGAGTATGGTGAATGGGTATGAATATTAGTGGAATGTGTATCTCATAAATTTTATTTTTGTTACCTTGATGCCAAAGATTTGAAATGCCTTACGTAAAAATGAATGTCATATTATTAATGTATATAAGTTAGAGTACTTTTTAACATCACAACTTTTTTCATATTACAAAAAAAAAAAATTCGACCATTCAGTGCTCTAGTCCAATACGGCTAATGAAGTAGTTTTATTTCAATCATATTGATAGGGTTACCACGTGCTTATAATTTCCGGTGGACTCATTCCTAGAATTTCATTTATAACTACTGAGGCAGCAGATTTTAATACCTAATGTGATTAAGAATCAATAATTACCGATCGAAATCTCATGAGAGTTTCATACTACCGATACTGTACTTTTTAACACCGGCAAATACGATAAGTTTCTATTCTAGGTAGTTTGTCTGTGTGTCCTTCTAATAATTCAGAAAGTTACGAACGAATCATTACAAAATTTACAGAGATTGTTAGGGGATGCGGTTGATTAAGTTCTGGTGAAGATTCGCTCAAATATTTACTTGTTTGCTTCTTTTTTCTTGGCAGTATAATTCAAAAAGGGATGGATATTAATGAAATTTACTCGAATTAATAGCATATGATCATACTTTTCTGATGATCCGAAACACTTGCTTGGATCTGTCATTATGTATGAGCTTATGTTTGTCAGAAATATAACCCTAAAACTCTAGACGGATATTCATGATATTTTTTTTTTTTTAGGAATTGTTTCCTCCGCGTTCGAGGTTATTTTTTATGAAGCTTGATTGGTTGTGTGTCTCTTTGTCTATCACTAAGACAACTCAAAAAGTTATTCCCGGATCTTACGAAAATTTCAGGGACTGTTTGGCATGTTAAGTGAGCAGATGATTGACTTTCGGTGAAGATCCGTTCAACCATTTGTTTGTTTGGCTCTTTCTTCTTGGTGACAAAACTCAAAGAGTTAAAGACGGATTTTCATGAAATTTTGTACGAATATTAGGAATGTTACGAAGAGCAAAATTTATAAATCTTTTTGGATGATGTCTGTTTGTTCGTTCGTTTATTTGTCTTCATGTTTTATTTTATCGCTTCTCAGTAGAATAACCTAGATAGTTACGAACGAATCTTCAGGAAATTTGCAGGAACTGTTGGAAATATTAAAGGCCACAAATGACCTAGTATTGGTATTGATCGGTTGATCCGTTTCTGTGTTTAACTGATGTTTGTTTGGCATAATGTTTGTCGGACCGTAATTGAAAAGTTATGGACGAATATTTATCAAATTTCTAGGACTTCTGCCTTTAAAGGCACAAATGACCAAATTTGGTGATGAGCGGTTCGTCTGTTTGCGTGTTTTTACTGAAGTTTGCTTAAGTGTTCTTCAGGACGTAGCTCAAAAAGTTACGGCCGATCTTCAAGAAACTTGCAGAAGCTCTAATTAGCTGCTGCCCAGAAACACAAATGTCAAAATTTTGGTGGTGATACTTGGTCTCAAAGCAAGTTAGAATTTTCTGCTAACAATGCCTTTCTTGGCGAAGGTATGCTCTCTGAGGGTGCTTCTTCTATACTTACTATTAATATTACTTTGTAGTATACGGCGTCAAATGATTTTTGTAGCGGCTCTTATTACTAAATGAGACATTAAGCAAATAAATTATTTGTTGGTTGCGGATATTCAATCTTTTGTACATCAGGTGTAAAACAAACGCCGGGTAAACAGAAAAACAGACCCTAAAACCAGTGGAATCTCTATTTTCGCTGGTTACATGCAAGGATATGTGGAACATGCCATATGTTTGAATATAGCCCCAAATGTATACTTCACATTCTCTCGAGTTATAGAATCGAATGAAATGACGGCGTATTGTAGGGGCTGTTCGGGTGAGACCCGCCCTGCCGTCCAGAACATTAATTATCACCCGCGAACAAAGTGAGAGAGGTGATACTATTTGTGTTGAGGATTTAAATATATACCAGCGGGACCAGTCCCGAGGCCCTAGCTAACGGCTAAGGTAAAACATTCCAGATTGCTGTTTGATATCTCTCTCTGTTTGCCTTTCTTGGACAGAGCTGTATCATTAAATTTTACCGAATTATGTATAAGTGGAGCAACTCATAAACGAATGAAAATGAGCAGAAATTCACAAGAATTTTTGCAGTAACATTTGCGGCTATATCTCTACGGTTTCGTACTTAAATCAAGCTCACTTATACCTTAAAATATATGATGACACCTAGCCATATTCATGTTGAAAATGTTTTGGAAGTCTTCTGAGTTTTTGATACAAGAAAACAGCAATCAACCTTTAACTACCGAGACTTCAAGACTGAACAATGGAAGATGATATTACGATCAAACAGCAAATAGCAGGAGATCTGATGTATTCTCCACATCTGATACATTAAAGCAGCTGATGAAGAATGAAGTGCAGTGAGCGACGAAAATCTGATGAATATTTAACTTTTTTTTCTAGTCAGTAGCCAGGATACGACTGTTGAGTACTTTTAGAACTCTGTTGCTGAATTTTTTGAAATTTTATTCCCCTGAAAACGGGCAACGTTTAATGATCCGAAAGCTTCGGGTTACATTAAATAAGGGAACCAGAAGACTTTCAGGACTACTTCACTATTAAGAGTTCGTAGACTGGAAACCTGCGTTCTAAATAAACCTGCAGCCCGGAGAAATTTCAAGGAACTCGTCCATCGACTGGGAAGCTGGAATGAGAAAAGCTACAAAACAAAAGAGAAAGCAGAAATTTCAGGGAGCCAAGCTTCGTTTTCAACATCTGAGACCTTTATCACAGTTTATTCACAGAAGATAGTTGAGTCAAATTTGAGTGTATGCGCTACGCCCCTAAATTTTCAGGTTTGTGACGCAATTGTACCATCACAAACCTGGAAATTTAGGGCGTGGCGCGTGCACTCAAGTTCGACACAACTATCTTCTGTAAATGAACTGTGAAATGTATCATCCGAGTACATGGGAAGCGCGCGAAAATATGAAGCGTTCATCACTGTTGGTGGCCAGGGTAAAGTTGTACACCTCTGCCATCGATAAACGGAACCAAAACCAAGAAGCTCTAATGAAAACAACTATGATTGAACTTCGTTCCAGCGAAAATCAGAGCTTCTTGCAAATTGAACTTCCCCTACCGTCTACTAAAAAGCGTCACGAACAGATACATGGACTTACGGAGCTTCAAGCAGAATTATAATATAGATTTTTGTGTCTGTCCACCCAAAAAGTGGTAGTTGGAGTTCAGCAATGTTCATAATTTTTTGAATGGAGTCTGGGGGGTTGCCCTCAATGCGACCAATGCAAAAAAAAAAAAACTAGGATTAGCTGGCCATAAAAAATGACAGCGATGAAATTTGCTATCCAGCCAAAAATAGCTAGAAGGAGTTTAGCTATGTCCATATTTTTTGTAGGCAGCCTGGTGGCTTGTTCTCGATGTGACCCATGCAAAAAAAAAAAAAATAGTATTGGCCGGCCATGAAAATTGATGGCGATGAAATTAGCTCCCACCGCTGGTTATGGTCTTACGTAACGAAGCGTTCTAGTTGTTAATAAGTTGAACGTTACTTACTTCTCTGCTTCCAATCAGTTTTTTGACTAGACTATTTCCACTTGTGACTGCGGGCAGAGAACCTTGCACCGGAACTCTGCTGTCGGCAGGACGGAGGGGGGCTGGCGACCAGAAACTCGGGCTTCGCAGCGAGGCGTCAAAAACCATTTTCACCTAGAATATACAACAGAACTTACAGTCAGTAAACCTGTAGGGTATACGGTAGCTCCACTACTGTTCAAATGGATCTATGCTCAAAGTACAATGCTTGACAAGATTTTTGGTTTTGTACTGATATAGAATCCGATCTGCCTACCTCAGCATAGATTATGATACCCTTCATATAGCGTTAATCCTATGGGAGAAGCAAATTAATTCGTGAAGAAAGGCTGAAGAAGCAATTTACCTCATATGATGTACCTGATATGCACGCCCATATCGTCAAAATAATATAGTTTGCTATGACGTAAGATTGAAATTTCTATATTGTCATCTCAAATACGACAGTTTTGACAGCATTTGACCATAACAGTGAGTCAGAACGTTTGCCTTCGTCTTCCACGAATAATTTCGAACGGGCGTGTCACAGTGAGAATATAAACAGCACTTGCAGCACTGTGAAGATTCGTCAAATTCTTCTTACCTACTTTTCTAAGAAGTCCACTGCGATGCTGCCTACTGATAAAGTTAAATATTTATGGAAGAGGTCAATAAATTTAACGAAAATGAGTGGTCTGCGACCGCATACACCTCTGTGAGGAAAAGTAAGTCTCACGCCGTAATCCATTTTTATAATACCAATACAGCAATTCGTAAACGCAGGATATATAGACCATTACAATACTGCATTATCTCCGTCACATGCAGTTTTGAATATCCTTTGAGGCTCTTTTCGTTTCACCAGTATCCTTTTCAAGATATTTTATTCTTAATTTAGTTAATATTTGCAAATGATAATCTTCCAGAATTCTCCGCTCCAGTTAGCTGACTGGTGATTATAAGAGCGCATTCGATTGGACTGCGAAATAAAGCCTCCAAGGCTTGAATTGTCCGAAACTTCACATAATGCGCTGGCTCCATCACGTTGAATGAAGATTCAAGCATTGACCGTCTATTGATAAACAGTGACACTTCCAAGAGCTCAATCTTGCTTTGTTAAGTGAATATATTTCAGTCGGCTCGATATAGTCGAGTGGCTTCTAATACCTGTAACATGATGCAGAGGGACGAAGCCAACGTTCCTGTTTGCAGGTCCGGATAAGTCAAGCCAAGTGACAAAGGCTTCTATTGACTTTGACGACGAACGCGCCCTCTATCGTCTACGTTTCGTCGTGGATACTCCGAAATCATTTATTAGTAATTATACAAGATTATTCGTCACAGGTTCGTGAGTTAGGGCTCAAAAGAAGTTTAAAAGCCAGGTCGCAATCAAATTAGCTATTTAAAAACTTTGAAATGCCGAAGATGCTACTTGATGCTGCTGCCTACCATCTAATGGTTGATCGACAAAAAGTGGAGCTGAATGAGCCACTATCAACTATAGCTGTTAAGACTGGCGACTTGAGAAAGTTACTGATGAGAAAAAGAATTGTGCTGCCATCACTGATTTTGCTAATCACACTCAAGCCGTTGAGAGGATTATCAAGATGGTAACAGAGGCTTTACAAGAAGTTACTGGACATGAATCCTGTAACGGACTTATAAGAGCAAGACTCCGAGGAAAGAATCGAGAAGCTTCCCTCCTTTACGACCAAAAAAGAGAGTAAGTTTGTATAAGACGTTCAGCATGTGGATGGGTGGGTAGGGCGCAACCCGACGTACAGCCACCTCCACATGGTGAATTATGGATTATTTCATCAAACGTTGAAATAAACTAAGAGCTGCACACAGACTGTGTAGTCTGGTGAGAGAGAGCATGTTACCAATGACTGGTGAAGATAATGGTCGATGTACTTTAGCTCAGGAACCTCAGACATGCGAAGATAAAGTCACAAGACCTAAATATTTGGCACGATTGTTAACAACACATTTTCTCATCATTTGCTGAGTATTAGCGGAGTTATGCCTCCTGAAATTTAAATTTTAAAAAAAGAAGTAAGTAAAAAAATAACCGTAATTTGCCATATTTTGACTATTTTCATGACGCTGACGGCATATGCAAAGGTTATCGGATCGACCTTATATACAAAATTTAATAAAGTGATACATTTTAACCCAATTTTATTGCTATAGCAAGAGATATTATACACATTTTTAATTTAGGAAATTTGAGTAATAATAACGTTTTTTTTTTTGCTATTTTCGAAATTTTAGCATCTCGACGGCCCGTGAAGACATCGACTTAGAGGAAGCTAATATTTTACACACATTATGTTTATGGGGATTTACAATTTTTCCGCGTTGTAGCGTTATGAGATTTAAAAGTAGTTGAAAAACCGATCCACCCTACCTCACAGTTGCCAGAGTCCCTATTTTTACTCATGAAGTACGTGTTTTGCTTTGGGCAACATGCGTGGAGATACAAGACCAGTTTTTAGCCAACAATGTACCTACGGATACGATATTTTGTAAATTGTCCTAACGTCTTATACCGTCACCCACCTCTCTGTAGGTGGACGTTATATACCATCACCCGCTTTACAAGTGTAAGTAAAAGCCCTTTTGGGTAACTACAGAGGCTTTATTCGTCATTTATGGGAGAATGCTACTTCTACATATAATATTCAAAATTGCGCGTGCATCGACGACCCAACGTATTTCTCGTTAATTCTAAGATTCAGTCACCAGTACTAGCAGTACCGCGACGTACAGTAACTTATAATGATCAACTGTCCTTTTATTTAACCAGTACACTGATACACTGACTGACTTAATGCATACTTTCTTACCAGCATTTACTCACCAGCAAGGACGCCGATAATAACGTCGTTAAGGCAGCTATCCACCGGAAATTCATCTTTCATTTTTTTTAGTTTGTCTATAATATGAAATATGAAAATACATTACTGATCGACTCAACCCATTACTTCCATGTCAAAATAGACTAACTAACTTGATGATTAAACTGGAATACTGATCCGGCGAAATAAGTGCAATAGTGGCATCATCTCCACTTTATTGCACGTTTTAGCAAAACCGCAACTTTTCCGCCCGCCTGGTAACCAAAATACGAAAACGCACTATACTTTAACAAAGTAAATTTGATACGAGGTCATAGTGCAACAACTGATGAGTATAAACATAGGGCACGTCCGATGGGGCACTGAAATTAAGCTGGCACGACTTGGCTTCTCCCAAGCTTCGATCCGATGCTTGGGCATCGACCCTTTCAATTGCGTTTCAGGTATAGACCCAAAATATGTTGCCCTGAGACGTCCAGAATCTCAATCTTGCTTTGTAAAATGGAGTTTTCAGCCGGCTCGACGTAATCGGGTTGCTTCTAACACTTACATCACTATTGAAAGTGGCGAGGCCAAAGCTTTTGTCTGAGGTTTCGTACGAGTCTAGCCTCGAAGGCTTAATTCCGCTGCCCAATCGAACACGCGCATAGTCTGCACTCCACTACACATGACTTCTCCTCGCCGTATTGTCCTGCCAGCTCTTTTTTGTGAGCGCGTCCATTTGTGCAGCACCGCAGACATGCGCCATAATTGCACTACCGCTATGTTATCGACATATAACCTTATGTGTATATTATGATTGTAAAATCAAATCATGCTTATACTTATACGCTTTCTAATACGAAAAATGAACAGGCACTGTGAGCACGCTAGGACACTAGCTGCAGCCGAGATCGACCCGCAACGTCCGGACGGACAGACACACGTTGACGTGGAGAAAAGTACACAGCCTCGCGGGTACTCTGCAGGCCGTATACTAACATTTTGTAGTTCATATTTCTTCTTCCTGCCAGGGAGGTAAATTAATTCATGATGGGAAGGGTTTACAAACATAATGACCGGCCTGCTATACCCGAACCACCCAACCAAACAGACTGCTATCGCCACGGCAATTGAAACCACCATGCACTGGTTTCAGCTGCAAATGACAGTGTCAATCTTGCCATTCCGACGTCAGTGCCATTATGGGGTGTTTTTTTTTTCTGAGGGCAAGACGTAATTTTAAAGCATGCATTTTTTTATGTAAAACTAAATCCAGATGGAATTTAATATTACTGTTGCAACAATACTCCCAGTGACGTCATACGCAGACGTGGCATGTAGCCTATGTGTTTGCACATACAGTACGTAGAGAAGGGACAGGCCATTTGCATAGGATGTTCTGTGTGATTAATTTTGACTTTGAGGAGTATATGTATAAGGATTTGGGATACGAGTGCATTTCGCTTGAAAATACTTTGTTATTTACTAGAACTTTAAATAGCAACGGATGTTTAATTTCCAATTATCCCACGTACAAACTTTTTTTTTTGTGGGCCACGTTACTTATATAAGATGGAGGTGCTATTTCAGTGCTGCCTAAATTTGGCCAGAGTTTGGCTGCGTTCTGTGCCGGTCTTGCCGGTTTTCCTTTCCTATACTCCTCCTACTGACGTTCTTCGCTTCGTCTTTCGTCTTCTTTCTTGACTTTCCTGTTACGTACCCGATTGGATCTATAGTCATATAGATAGGCCGGAACAAGCGATGTGTGCAGATGATCCTGAAGGTCGTAACTTCATTAAGGAGGCCGTTTACTGGAGAAAAATCTTTTAAAAATAATTTTTTTTAGTGACCATAATTATTCCCCGTAATTTCATCTGTATGAATGCGTAAACGGACTAAAATAAAATGGCTAGAATTTTACATATAATCATTCATGTGCTTCTTCAGTCAAATACATAACCACAAAGTTTTAAATAAATCGGACAGTAAATAAAAAGTTTCCTGAAAAGTTAAACAGCCCCTCTTAACGTTTGTTCTACAACTGTAGAGTTGTGGTGTCAGCGTGTGGCTGGTAAAAGTCGAATAAAACCAAACCCACCAGGTTTAACCTATCTGGACGTCCAACAAGGGTGCTGTTTTCACCACTTTGCATCGTGGTAAAAGAAAATGAAATGTCAACTGGACTGCACAACCACACTGGAAAATCCCCATATATTGGCTTTTACTGCAAAAAAAAAAAAAAAAATACCCGCAAGGCTTCAAACGATATCGCGGTTACTACACCATTCTTCAGTGTACCAAATAGATAGTTACCAATCCAGCGTCAAAGAGCTTAAACCAAATTTTATCCCTTTTAAGGGCTAATTTGATTTGCCCGTCAAAGTCGATCTAAGCCAAACCCACTCGTGCGGATCTCTGGCAGGTGCCATGGCTTACCCCAGTTTGATTCGAATGTTAGGTGTTAACCTTGAATCAATTGCCAATGAAACAGTCGGATACTCGATCATCCTCCGTAAAATGAAGTTTCAAGCCATGCTAAGAATTCTTGAAGCGTTTTCTCCACCTGGACCTCGATTCAAATTTGTAAAGCAAATAATCTCTCAGCTTTCAGACAAGTGGGACTGGCTTAGATCGACTATGATGAGCCGATCGAACGAGCTTTAATATGAGAACTATTTCTTGAATCAGACAAAATGGTGTATTCAATAAATTAATTAAGGGAGCTTTCATCAGAAACACGTAACGTAAAGTCCCGTATAGCGCGTTTCACATAGCGCGATATTCTAACTAGGCGACAGAAAATTGGGTTTGCGGAATTCACACAGCGCGACTCATACAGCGCGAATTGTTCGGTAATGCCGATAGTCCCTCCTTGATGGTTTCTCTGATATTGATTTTGATGAAAATGCTGTTTTTACTGCGACTAAGATAACCTGACATTTATCGACGAATTGAAGATACTGTTTTGCACCCAATGATAGTCCAAAGAAAGTATATACGAAGAGGCTATTGCATTAAATTTGCACATTCTGAAATACATATGAAATTTAGAAAAATATATTTCTAAGCTCAAATAACGCATCCACTCGTTAAGTCCTTTACATTTGCATGAAAGGCTATTTGAAGCAAACATTCAAAGGTGATTCTTTTAGAATGGTATTTTACCCTCGCATTACGATCTCTTTTTATGATTAAGCTAGCGGCAATAAAATTAGAATCAGGAAGTGAAGAGTAACATGAGAGATCATTGGGACTAAAATAAAACTTAGCTGCACACAGAAAAATGGTTGTTTGCCATTAAGCAAAATTAGCTTACTGTAAACTACCTTGTCGTTTGAATTTGCGTCAATGCACATTGTCATTTGTGATGAACAGCAGATAAACAAGAGCGTTGTGATGAACAACAGTGTCGCTTACGATTAATTATTATTGTTTGGTAGCTAAAATTTTACTTCGTTAGTGATAAGAAACCAGGTGATTTTTTATCGTAAGGAATACTTTTCTGCGTGTGTGACCTCAGTGTCGGCGAATGATGTCACACAGACGAGTCAAACTGTTTGAGGGTCAGCCCTGCCCTTCGTAGATTGGGCTCTTAGTCATACCAAAAAACATAAGCCGTGTTATTTTCTTGACGCGAGAGCGCCCACAGGAACAGTTATTGCTCAAACTTTCTGTATCTGACGACAACCATTTACTGTGTTGTCTGCGTGGGTGCAGCTCAAGCAGCTGGCCAGTGAGGAGCGGGAGATTGAATTAAGTCGAAATAATACGGTGATGTGTGTGATTATATTTTCTAACGGCGCTGTAAACGGAATATGACGTGTAAATATGGCTTCACTTCGAAGATGAAGGTAAATCAGGGCGCCATACCGGCCCAGCTCCTGCCTCTGGTGCTTTGGAAGTTTCTGCTTGCCTTCAATGCAAATTTATTTTGGTAATTGTTTTTTGTCCAGTTGGTATATGTTCTCTTCATTTATTCATGCGCTTAAGAAATAAAATTTTGCCATTTTCTGGCGAAATTAATTAAAATACTCATAGGATGCTTAGCCGTATCGTTCGTCGGGGATGGCATCATTGATGACGTCACTATTCGATATTTCCAGTGAGCCTTCCGTTACGCTCTTTGCCTTCTGATTAAAACATTTGTTTGGTGTCTACAGTGTAACAGCTGTTGTTGATGGAAACCTAATCATATATGTTTCTGCATAATTACAGTTTATACACCCCTACGATGGATTTTAGTGCAAGAAAAGAAAAGCAAACGTCAAGGAAAAAAATAAAATGAATATCGATTTAAAAAGGCAAGTGTTTGAGAAACAGCAAGCCGACGACGCGAATATGAATATTGCAAGATAATTTAAACTAACAGAATGCACTCTAAGAACAATTCTGAAATAAGTAAAAAATAAGAAACACAGCAGCGGTTATTATTCATTGTTTCACCATAATTAATGATTTTTAATTTTCATTTCATTATCAACTAACAGTATAATACTGTTATTCTATACAACTCAATGTATACTCTTGTTGAATAAATATGTATATTTTGTGATATGTTATTTCCATCACCCCAATAACTCGGGCACTGCTTCCCTCTAATTCCTGACCCACGTTTTCTACAAATTTCAGGGAGGACAATATAAATAGTTTTAGCTCGCGTCACGCGGGTAAACGTATAGCGCGAGTACAAAAAGACGCGTTATGCGGGACTTAACTGTATCCGCGCCACACGTTCTGAATTATACAAGTACTTTCTGCCTACTTTGTACATAGATCTGTGCGGTTTGTGGTGCTAAGTTTACGGCATGGACTACATTTTAATTTTTGGATACGACTACAAACTAGTTTTCCCTGGCTTAAAAGCGAACAAAACCACACTGTCTTGCGCATGCAAACTAATAATCCAAACCCCGACACTGACACGTTTGACACTGGTTGCCTTCTGCTGTCCGTGCGCCCAAGGTCGTTGGAAGAAATACACGCACTGTGGCTTATGCACACTCCTTCACTTTGGATTCTGTTATGTGTTTTAAGCTCATCAGTTTTGTTGGTGTTTTCTACCCGGACCCGTTTCGGTCTGGAATTCATTGCCACAATCAGCTTTCGGTCATGTCGGCCTGCGGAAGTTAAAGTCAGTTGTTAACGGTTTTCTGATGGATTATCCCTGGCAACATTCCTACCATAATGCACTAGCTCTCCTTGGTGGCCAGGGCGAGAAGTTTTAATAATAATAAAAATTTATTTTAGCTTTTGTGGCGAGATCTCTGCATCCTGATTTAACGGTCGAGACGAAAGGGAGGGAGAGGGGGGTTGTCTGCTCACGTGCCTCTTAGGTTTACAGGCAGTTGCCTTTTAAATCAGTATAGTACTTCAGACCCAATGGCAATACGTACGACTATAACTACCACAGTTTTCATACGAGAATCATTTGATCAGAAGAGTATTGTACTTATTTATGACTTAATTATGACTCTAAAAAAAACTGGAGCTGAACTGAAGCATTCTAACTCATTTCTCAAGTATTCTGACAGTACATAGCTGCCAGAGTGGAAGCTCCCGCGTTTGAAACTTTGTTTGACTTTTTATATATGATGGAGTGTAACTAACGGCTCTTTCAGAGTGCCATTACTAGTTATTCAACAGCTATACCTCAGTGTATTTTGGTGTTCAGAAGTAAAAAGTAGAATTATATTTACCAAAACTGTTTTTAACTGCCTCTCTATTGATTTAGTATATAAATACATTAAAAAAAACATAATTAGAGTGTAGTCTTTAAATACATTTGAACTATGTATTCAGCATTCAATGCATTTACTATGGTTTTCACTCACCGACCGTATTACATAGTTTTTCGATAATAATTCGTAAACGAATTGTCGGATCACTATGGTATTTCAACACAAAGCCTTTCACAACCCTACCTGATTTATGGCCTACATAGCATATTGCTATATGTGTATACAGGGAGCTTACTCTTGTATATTAGGCCTATATTAAGCTGAAGCCTGGAAGTCGCGTCTACACGTTCGAACGACGACCCAGTTTTGCCAGGTTGTCGAAACGAAATATCTGTAGACCAGAGCCGAATTATCTTCATTTTACCAGAAATATCTGTAGATCTAAATACTTTCACTGACGTCTCTTGTCTGTCATTTGTCTATGAATTGTATAACAGACCGTTTCGAACTCTGTGAGTGATACGGCCTATGATAATCTATATCTACCCATTAATCGATTATAGGTTCCAGAAAATACTAATCTACGGCGGCCACATCCCACAAACACTCAGAACAGTGGCGTAACTCTGTATATAATAGTCCATTAGGAAGACATCCCATTTAAAAAGTGCTTAATCATTTATATTTCCGCAAAATATTGTGACATTGGAGCATAATCTTTCTTTATGTGAAGGTTTATGAGAAGGTATTGGGTGCAATTGCTCCAGCTCACTGCAGTGATAGCACCAAAACTGCGAAGAATAGGCAGGGAGCACACCACAATCGACGGAATTTTCGGATATCAGTTAGACGGTACATGTACACGCTATCGGCTAGGAAGGCATGCAATCGGCTAAATTGGCAACAGTAGAACTCATTGAGAAGTTGTTAGAAAATTACCTGCACCTGCGAGGAATTTTCGGCGAGAAATAAATGAACGGACTTCTCAAAGAAGATTAGGCGGAATGGCGGAGGTACTTATATCGCATTTATTCAACAATAATATAAAAATAGCCTGAATCCAGGAGAAAAAGCTTATAGGAATCGTTTGAAATTTCATTCATTTAGAACAAATCACTCCAAATTACGGTCGATCTTCATGAGTTAAAAACAAAATCTGCACATCAGCAAATCACGATTAAAATCTGCATATTTATAGATTTTAATGACAGACAAATCGATAAATGGGCGATTTTTTATATGGGATGGCTTCCTAATAGACTATTATACGCCACTGTTCTCAATGTTTGTCGAATGGGGCCACCGTAGATTGGTATTTTCTAGAATCTATCATCGATCGATGGGTATAGTTTGTCATAGGCCGTATCACTGACAGAGTTCGAAACAGCCTGTAATATAATTTATGAACAAATGACCGACAAGACACGTCAGTGAAAGTGTTTCGATCTACAGATATATCTGGCAAAATACATATATTTCGCCTCCGGTCTATAGATATTACACCTCGACAACCTGGCAACATTGGGTCGTCGTTTGAACGTGTAGACGCGACTTCCAGGCTTCAGCTTAATATAGGCCTAATATAGAAGAGTAAGCTCCCCTGTATACACATATACCAATATGCTATGTAGGCCATAAATCAGGTAGGGTTATGAAAGGCTTTTTGTTGAAATACCAAAATGATCCGACAATTCGTTTACGAATTATTAGCGAAAAACAGTGTAACACGGCCGGTGAAAACCATAGTAGTGCGAATTTATTATTAAAGTGCTCCAAATCGCAAGTGTGGAAACTCGTTGGTTAGAGTACAGCTCTACATGCAGTAAGGGCCCCGCAGAACAGTAGTGCTTCATCTCTCTCAACTTTAAGCATTGTACTGACATTATCACCAAATAATACCATCAATTTCATTGCCGAGCAACTTTATCGTTAGGCAAATTCATCGAAACAATCATAGTTTCATTCCTTTTCAGACTTAGATGAACAGATACTAATTAATTAATTACTGACCTCCGTATAGCACGCTCTAAAACAAATAGGACTAATAGCTGCACAGTCAGGGTAGCTTCAGCAACTTTGAGTAATGTGGGTGTGTGCTAGCTCCAACTGATGTTGTTCTATTGTTTACGTCTGTGGCAAGTGCGACAGGGCAAGTGAGGACGAACTGTCGAAATTTCTTTACATAATTCTCTTGTCTACTGTATTGCTACTGAGCGCTTCTTGTTCATTTGTTTTTTTTTCAATTTGATCCTCGTTGCAAAGAGTGCACTAGTGTAATCTTACAGGCATTTTTTTTTTCACACCAACTTCAATCTCCCAAATTTTAATTATTTTTTGCAAGTAGCTTTTTATCTATTACATTATTATTCCTGAATTTAGCTGTCATATTTAGCTTGAGTCAATTATTTATTACTCTCTTGAAACTCTGATAGAGTAGTTAGTTATATGTTATGGCAACCGTTTACCATTCATTCTTTTATGTTTCTGTGAGCTTGCAGAAAATCTTTGACAATGTTGGCATAGCGAGAACCGCCGTTTGATGAGCAGTGAAATTTACTAGACATGTAAGATTGGTAAGGAAAACAATATAAGTCGGTATTGTGTAGAACTTCTACCACTCTGTACCCTCCCAGCACGAGCTCATTCTCCCACTGTTGTATGGGCTTTGCATTTCCTCAAGCTCGACTCGGTGATTGCGGATGCCCACAAGTGTAATGAATTAATGACCACAAGTGTCCTCGGAGCTCGCAGCTATGACGCTAGCGATAAGTCAACTTGCCGCCCTTCTTTCTATTCACCTGTAGCTAAAGAAGCAAAAAATCACCACCGGCGCCTATATAGGCTGAATCGTACACCTGTTGTCTGGGAACACCAAAGAATGTCCTAGTACTCGTATAGTGTTGTGTTTGTGTTAGCCCTACAAAGGGAGACCCCTAGCGAGGAGTTATAACGGGAGAGGTGAGGTGCAATGTACCGCAGCCTAATGAATTTCATATTTATAGTTATTTCGAATAAAAAATCAACAGGCATACTCTTCAGACATTCATACATGAGTTGAGATATAATTAAAATAATCAATTCAATGGTAAATTATAATAAAACACCATAAAATGAACATTTCTAAGAGAACGGTAGAAAGCATACAGCCATATAAATTTTTCACGATAACCGTCGCAGTTTGCTCACCAATGCAGGCAGTGTGCATGTGTTCGGGAACTGTGGGGTGCCTGCTGTATTACAGGGACTGTACTGTCTACGTACGCAGAACAATCAATGCACTACGAGTGTAGACAGCAATATTCATACAATGATACAGTATACAAGGGACTGCGACTTCACTGATGTAGCCTCATTTAGCTAAGGTGGTCATATTTATTATAAATAGTGTGTATAAAGCTTCGTTGTCCATCAGTAGTTATAACCCTAGGATGAAGGTGCATGCAGATACACAGAATAAACACAAGTTGAAACGTACGGGGCTGCTGGCAGTACGAATGCAGGGTGCGGTGCACTACAGCGCAGGTCTTTCTTTATAGGGACCATTTATCATAAAATCAATGGTATTTCCACTTATGCAGGGAATTTTCATTCAATTTTTACACAAAACATGAGAAATGCCATTTTATGAAAAATCACAAGTTTGCAGCAACTCAACTGAAATTTGAAAGAAATAAAAATGCAAATTTCTGCAGGGTGAGGTGCAATGCACCTCATGTCTCCCTTACAAAGCGTTACGATAAGCTAGATTAGTTGAAAATAGTTTATTCCGAGGTAAGATGGGGTCGGCGCAGCTAAAACAGTGCCTAATGTACACATATCAGGTTAGAACGAAAGTTTCTCTACCCTTAGAGGTGTAACTTTCTATGCCATTATGAAGCTTATAATGGATAGTTTGAAGCGAACTAGCATTAATCAGTCTTAGTGCACCTTATTTAGGTATTTCGAAGAACATTCATCCACCATGCTAAAAACCAGCATCGCTTTGGACCGATAGTGAAGTTTATTTACTGTTTATGTTTCTCTTTCTTGTGAGCGTTCACGTGAAAGTGTCAGTTGCCAAAAAGAAGTATATAATGAAAAACTGTTTAGCCCGTATGCTGAAACAATATAGGTACGGGTCTTCCAGAAGTTGGCAAAAAAAATTGAATTTTCCAAACTTTTAGTGCGCTCGCAGCTTTTTACTGCGTCCATAAAATCACATAACTCTATCAGTATAACTAACAACCTGCATTAAATTTATGTTGCTCTCACACAGTTATACCGGCATTATAACAGACTGACATATAATGGAATGTTCCTAAAATAGACTTTCCTTCGCGTCCACGTTACTTCCTTTCGCCTCATACTCGTACTGATGATGTTTTTCTCTTCGTTTCCATTCTTTTTTTTCTGATTTGCTCTTCCATGCACGTTAACTTGTGCACAGGCTTCACGTTGATCTTGACATTCTTTAGGTCCTTTATTTCTTCCTCTCCTCGGATCACAGTGTATTCTTGGTAGGGAAGATAGAACTAGGAGAACGCTTCTAACTTGCTATATAATATTAAGCCATCGGGGCTTGACTTCTCTGAAACTTCAAGACAGGCTCCCTGACTTCCTCCCATTGATTCCAGTTTCTGACATTGACTCTTAGTCGAATTCCCGTGAAACTCCCAAGAACTCAAGCTTACTCGTTAAACTTAATAAGATTACCGTAAATTTTACACAATAATTGGGTTGCTTCGAACACCTGCAACGCTGTCCACAGTTGCGATGCCGAAGTTTCAGTCTGAATCGGACGTATCAAGTCAACTGTGCATGGCTTAGATCGTCTTTGACGACCCAATAGAACCTTTCGGACATGGTTGATTGGCTAGACGCAAATGGTTTGTCCATCAATAAACTTAATTGCACATGTAACAGTTTTTCTACTCCTTTTCAAGATTGAATTTTCTTATAAAGTTATTTTTTTAATTAAGCTAATACCGTGGTAGACCTGTATATTGAATAAAATACAGTAAAATGACTATCCTTTGGTAAATTATAAAATTGAAATAAAGTCGACAGGAACTAATATAAAAGTTTGACGTTTCGGGAGTATTATCCCATTTTCAAAAACCTAAAAAATCTAAGGATATATAGCTAACAACAAAATTTTTTTTATTTATTTAAGAGGACCTAAAATGTGATGGTGTTGGCAGTGTGGGACCTAGAGGGTGAATGACCACGGTGCGCTATGGGGTCCTTATATACGCGTCGAGCGGAACGGGAAGCGGAGGAAAATCGGGCGAGTGCAGTCGGAGGAAACAACGTCAGCCATGGTT
>LQNS02276925.1:11578162-11592062 GCA_001587735.2 Parhyale hawaiensis | reverse complement strand
ATACTCGGTATAAATAGTTGTGTTTCAGGGGGTTACTGCCATTGGTGCTTGTTGCTGATATTCATAACATATATGACAGTGAATACCGAGGTGAAATATTCGTTCAGGATGGTAGCTATAAAAGCAGGTTTTAAACGATAATAGAAATGAAGAAGCCTGAAAAATATTCAATGTTCTTCATATTTTGCCATGAAGATGACCTGCAATATACGTGGACATTGTTTTTGGACTGATTTTTTTAACACCAAAACCTCATTTGCTTCGATTCGTCGACGGGGAAATTTATTAAAATTTTAATGATCAACGAAGTACTGAGAAAGTTATTCCTCAGAGCATAGAGAACAACCACGAAGAAGAGTAGAGAAACAGGGTTTCGCGGTTGTATAAATTATTTTTCTGTCTGAGACAAGGACTTCCATTGATTATCTATGACTTTCTTGAGGCTAAAATATATCCACGGACCGAAGTAGTACTGTGTATCAGAGTTACGCAGATGTAGTTCATGTACTGAGTGATGCTGGCCCGCCTGCAACATTTTAAAATAATGGCTATTTTGCATGTTATGGAATGGAAGAAACTATTTGGCTGCCTAGCAGAATCACAATCAACTACTCAAATCTCCCCTGATCATTAAAGTTGGCATTTGCAGTATTTGCTTCAAACTCAAGTTAGGAGCAGCGATATCATCAATGACGAAACATCGCAATTTATTCCTTGTCGTAATTTACTGCCACTTACCATAGAAATAATTATAACAGTAACAATGGTATGAACGAGCGGGGCCCGTGAAAATTCCATGGTTACTCATTTTCACTTACCTTAGTGAACCTAAGCAAGTCTAAACTTTTGTCCGCAGCTCAACCTTAACGAACTCCGTCTACTGTAACACCTCGTCTAACCTGTCTTAGAAATTTTCATTTTATCTGTGAATCTCATTTATTTATTGTGTTCAGTCAGTAAAGAAGTCGCACGTTTTTCTTCATAAAGTATTAGAGATACGAGGGCTTAAAAGAATAGTTATAGGACGTCTATTGAACAAGGTGTTTACTGACCGAGCTTCCGAGCGTCTAAGCGACACTCGTTTTTAGGGTACACCGAAAATTCAAACGAGAGATACACAAAAAGTCCGTAAAAAGCAAATTACTTTCTAAACTATGGAACCTGAACGCCTTGTATTCCAGTCAATATGAGAACGGGGATTCTCAACCTACAAACAAGCGAGAGACACCTGCGAAGCTCATGAAAAACTAGCTACCGCAAGGGAACAACAGTTACTGATATTCAATCTTCGAATGAAAAGAAACAATGTTCTGCCTAAATCTTACGTCTTCGGCCTCCCATTCGAGCCAGAGACGCTTGACATAGCGAGAAATACGGGAAGAAAATATCTTGAGTGCTTTTTTCAAGGCCATCGTCGAATTCACCAGAACTGCGTTATCATTGCAGAGAGTTGGAACCATCTGGCAGGCGTCTTACCGAACAGTACCTGGACAACCCTATAGGAAGTAGCCAATCGCAAAATGCAACAAATGAAAAGCAAAGAAAAAGAAAGCACTAAAAATATAACTAGCTTGTGAGTGACACATCTCCAAAAAGCTGACAACAAAGCTCTGTAAAAATGTTTTAAGTAACATTTTGATGGAATCTCAAAAGGCTCTGCTCACCAAAGGCTTAAATTTTACCACCAGCCACTCAAAAAAATATGAGCTCAGTCTTCTTGCCTCCGCTGAATAAGAGATGATAACTTACGTGACGTACCCCTGGACAACAAAAGCCGATTACGCGCCCAAGTAGTGAGTGCTGTACGAAATGCGCATAGCCAGTCAAAAATTTATCTGCTGTTGAACGTAAAGCTCTAAAAGATCTAAAAAATGACAATGACATCTGATAAAGGAAAAACAACCGTTGTTATGGACAAATCCGACTCGGACCAAAAAGTTCAGGGTCATGTGAACAACCCGGCTGTCTACCAGAGATTGGACTCCAACCCAGTGTTTTCCTTAAAAAATCAAGTGAACAATAATCTTAAAAGCGTTAAAGAAAAAAAGAAGCGGTCTCAGGAGTAATATCGCAAGCTATTCTCAAGCGCAACTAACATCCCGCTTTTCTACGGTCTTGAAAAACTGCACAAAGATGACTATCCTATCGGACCAATTGTCTCAATCTGCAGATCACCAGCGCATGAACTTTCAAAATTCTTGTCGTCCCAAATCAATCCTCTCACAGACCAAGCTCCATAGAAATTAAGAAACGCCAAAATAATGAAAGATTTTTTATTGACTCCAAATTCCTCAGGACCATGTCATGGTCTCCTTTGATGTAAAGGCTCTGTTTACATCCATCCCGCCTGACTTGGCTCTCACAAGCCTAGGGGAACACCTCGATAAAGTCACCTCGTGGAAAGCTTCTACTTCACTCGACCAGTCAGATCTACTGGACCTAGTTTCACTTTGCCTCAAGTTTACATATTTTTAATGGAATATCCAAGGATATCGCCAAATTCATGGTACTCCAATGTGCAGCAGCGTGTCAGTAGCATTGGCCGAGGCCACAATGCAGAACATCGAAGAGAAAATCTTTGAAAATCCTCCATGCGCTGTCCTCATTTTGAAGAGCGTAAAAAAATTCCGTGTTCCGAAAACCAACCCATACCAATAGATATCTGGACTTCTCTTCAAACCATCCACTGTATCAAAAACGTAGCGTACCAAACTACTTAGTAAACAGAGCTCATATTCTATGCAGCGAAGAAAATATCGAAAAAGAACTAGAAACTGTAACATTATCGCGGAAATTGAACAGGTTCCCTCAAAGATTAATTAGCGCTACCATGCGATAGCAACAAGATAGACCAGCAAGACAAAGCCCAGCTAAACCTACAAATCCCTGCTATAACAGTGCCCCTATATCAAAGGGGCCTCTGAACGAATAAAAAAAAATAGATTATTAAGCCATACAACGTGAAACTGCCACATAAAGCTATCAACACCTTGGAGTAGCAATTATGTTCGCTGAAAGATAAACGAAAAGACCTCGAGCGTAGTGGTGTAGCGAACAAAATTAATTGCACGGATTGTAATTAATCATACATTGGTAAGAAGGTAAAGTCAACTAAGACCACACCCTCAGCTGAAAACCCGCATGCACTGGTTTGTGCTGCGGGTATAGGCCCACTGGCCCCTGATGTGTAAGTGTAGTTGCAGTCGACCTCGGGCCACCGAGAACTATGGCGCCAATTTGACGGAAGGAACAAATGACCCGAGACCCCCACCCCCTCATCTCTGAGGATGGTAGTTCTGCCGCGGCGCCGTGTAGGCAAACACAACTGCCGAGTTAGCACACTAAGATCAAAGAGCTTGCTGCCTGGGTGAGCATCGAACCTGCCAGCGATACAAGGAGGTACCATAGCTGCTGGGGATTTTCTTATCTAAAGCGACAGACAAAAATACAATTTGTCGCGTAAGAGAACATAAAAGCAATGTGCAAAATTCACAGCCTAATTCATTGATTTTTTAACTTGTTCAGAAAACAGTGCACAATGTTAACTTTTACAAAATTTCTATTCATGCAAAAAAAGATAACGCCTAACAACGCAGATTTTTAGAATCATACTTCTCGCTATCTTGTCAAAATTCCTATAACAGATCAATTCTTCCATCTGAATCTCACTCACTAGTGCCCTCCATCTGCTAAGTCACTATTTAGTTAACTAGAGGGCCCAGACGTCAAAAATGATGGGAAAAATTTGTGATTGAGCTTTTTATTGTTCAGGTTCCCAGTTTTGGTTTTGCTGTGTTATGCGTGTCATCCCTGCAGATCTGACCTTCCATAAGTGAAACGCTAGCTGTACTGCCATGAGTTTTGCGATAACGAATTATCTCCCCATGCAAGATAAGAGGAGTGAATATCAGCCTGGAATTGATCAAGCGTTAAGTTGCACTGCACTAAGAAAAATATAGGTCAGTCAAAGTAATTCCCTGGAAATGCCCAGGGCTCGCTGTATTGTGGATACCAACTGATTATTGAACCTCCAGCATTGAAATTTGGCTGCTATATAAACTCAATATAAAAAGGCGTCTGCTCAGCGTGAAGATCCAACTACTTCCTTATCAGTCAGCAATGAAAGCGGGGATCCAGAGGCTAAGGATCCAGAGGCTGAGGATCCAGAGCCCGGGATCCAGAGGCCGGAGATCCAGAGCTACATTTGTCACCGGTACTCCAAGCACTGAAACTGTATGGTATCTCAATTTGTTCTTCATTACATGAATTTTTTCCTATTAAACTCTTAACTGAGTGACTGAGAAACGGAGCAGCATTGGAGCAAGCAAGGGAGAGAGCAAGGGAGCAAGCGACCAACAACTGTGTTTTATTAATAGTGGTTTATTTTTTTTCCAAACATATTGGTATCCTATTTACGGACTCTGTGTAATGTGTATATCACTCGTTTGAATTTTGGCTGTACCCTGAAGACGAGTGTCACTTCGACGCTCGAAAGCTTGGTCAGCAAACACATTGTTCAGCAGACGTTTAACTACTCCTCTAAACCATGGAACCTGAACATCTTGCATTCCAATCAATGCGAGATACGAGGGTGCTTCTTGCATTGTTTTCACATGTATTTGCAATCTTCATCTAAGCGCTGCTTCCCACAGTTTACAGATAATTTGGCCTTCCGTGATCTTGCACATTTCTATTTTTTCCGTGTATCAGATTTTTCCACACTTCAACGGAGCCCGAGAATAGTGAACAGTAGCCCATAATTATTTTCATGTTTTGTATGATGCTATAGCTATAAAACAAAATAGATAGAAAAAGACTTGGCCAATTTCTTCAGTCACTACTGCGTGACTCCCTATTGCCAAGATGCCATTGTATTACCTTAGACATCACCAAGGAGGTTTGCTAGAAAGAGGAACCTCAGCCACATTTTGCTGTACCGGCCAAAGAAGTTCTTTATTCTTCGCTGGCTGCTCCTTTCCCACCAATCACAAGTTCTAAGCCATCCCTTCTCATCAATAAGAGGCTCGTAGCCGTTCCTGCAACCAATCATCGCGCAATCCCAGCCAGACTTCAGCCATGCCAGGAAAATCATCTTCATATCTCCACAGCCGTTGCTACCTCCTTCTTATTGAAGCTCTTTTGACATCACAATCACTGCAAAAAAATACTTTAGAGTCGAAATGTCCAACTCTACCCGCTCTGTGCTCCCGTAGCGTATCCTAGCTACGCATCTGCCTCTGTTGAGCCACCAGCAAAGTAAACACCTCGGAGTAAGTATAGTGGGAGACGACTTAACAAAAATATTGCACAGCGGCCTGCGGGCCACTGCATGATACGAGATGGCTGTCAATTGACTGGCTTGCACGCTGGCTTCTGGCTGGCTGGGATGGGCGGCGTAGATGTATGTTGAGATTTAATTTGGCACTAAAACAGTATACTTGTCTCTTCTTCATTTGCAATAACTGGAAATACTTTCCGCGCAAGAAAAATTTCTAATTTTGAGTTTTCCTGTGCACTTGACTTAAATAGCCCATCGTATCCTGTACAACGCTCCTTAAAAGTTCATCCAATTCTGATTTTTGAACGAAAATTTATTTCAAGCATGTGCCGCCAACCCGCTCGTGATTGCGTAAACAGCTGCTACTGTACTGCAGGCCCATCGAAATTGAGTCGTTTATATCTAAATTGATTTGGAGAACAAAGCTCATCAGGATGCCGCAGAAAGCCGCAATGAAAAAAAAAAAACACCGAAAACGATTTCGTTCCGCTTCCGGAGGCTTGTGCTGTTTCCCTCTCTACTTCCTCCAATGTGAACAAAACATGGCTTGAAAAAACGATGAAAATCGATAGACGTTATACGTGTACAACATTCTTCATGTTTCAATCCCAAACTGACTGAAAATTTATTTAAAAATCGGAAAAAAGCATAGCTATGCCTGAAATTCCTTCTAGTCATTATCAAGGCCTCTTGCAAGTTGAATATTTCCCTATCTAATAATACTGAAAGGGTAACGTGCAGACGAATGGACGTACTTAGGAAACCGTAAGTAGAATCGTGAATCGTATTGCGGACTAGACTGTTCGTGACCCATTGGGTCATACAAAAAAAAAAAACTAGAACGCCTCGATGGCGTAAGACCATCACCCGCAGCAGAGGATAAATTTAGCGAAGTCAGTTTTGATGAACGAGGCTAGGGCACAGCCCCATTCCCTCCCAGAGATTAGCTCTTCAATAATAACATAGGAAAAAAAGGCTGGCGCTGGGCTCACCAGCGCTCTTAATAATAATTACATGAGAAAATGGGAGGTCTCGTGGCATGGGTCACATCTAGCTCAGCCCAGCAAACTCTCTACTAAAAAAATTATGAACATTTCTCAACTCCTTCGATCACTTATTGAGTGGACAGACATATATATACAAATAAATACATATATATATTTATGAATATCTATACAAATACATATACTTAAATCTTCAACGAAAACAATATCACTTCTCTCACTTTACTTTGTTCGCGTGTGATGAATACCCTAGAAGGAATCTCCTTATTGTAGTTATTCCAAAATGCAGAGAGACCTATATTTTTCTGAAATAAAAGTACCGCCAAGCTGTATCCAGGATATAGTGATCAGAGAGATATATTCATTTTGAATTTAAATAACAAATTGAAACATCTCCAGCCCCTTTAGTTTTTCCTTAAGTATAGTAGTGAAAAAAATAAGTAAGATTATCAGAGTTTTGTAAGTATCAACTAATAAAGTTGTTGGTTGCCTGCCTGCTCCCTTGGTTGGTCTTTCTCGCCGTCACCCTTTGAACAACAATATGAATATTGTTATGTATGCATTTCGTACATAAAAATATTGTATATTCTAGTGCAATATTTTCTATGTGTAGACGCATTGCCAGCTACAGTCTGTGTTGATGTCAACGGATGTCTGGCAGACCGCGTAATGGTCACACCATATAACGAAGGCAAAAGATCAGACGTTAACTGCCCAAGCAAATCAACTCAAACTTAGAGGCACAAGCGTTAATTGCAGTAGTCACCATATAGGCTCAGATATTTTTGCCGGTCTCGTAAACATACAAAGTTTTCTATATGAGACTTCTGATCTCGAAAAGGTCAAACGCAACCTAGCCCGTATGTTGGGTTTTTGTAACTGTAAATGTTTGCCAGAAATGATGTGTGATAAAAGCACGTGCGTTGAAATCACGAGGAGCATTTACTGTATAGACATCGTACCTCGCTCGTCCACACTTGGGGCCTTACATTTAGCCTCCTTTTCATGTATTTGTATCTTGCTACTCACAACGAGGATTTACTCTTATGATTTTTACTAGATAATGTATTAAAAGACGTCCCCAGGTTTAGTTTTATTGGCTTAAGCTTTCGGCACTGGTCAAGTTACTGCCTTCGTTAGAGCGAAAATTCACAAATACTCTGGAGCTTTCACACAGCGACCAGCATACAAGATGCGTATTGGAAATGTTACAGTATCTAAATTTTGAAGTACATAAACTCAGACTCTGAAGAAACTCTGGGCAGGAGTCTTATATAAAAAATAGCTAATTCAAATGGATTTTAACACCAAATTAATATCACTTCAATTAGCAACTTCTATGTAAGACGTCTGCTCAGTGTTTCTTGATAGTCATCGTTGATATAGCTTGCCCGTTGGATAAGATTTTAAATTGTATGGTGTATACTTGATGCAGTGTGATAGCTCCGTAGCATTTGCCGATTTTCACCCGGACGAAAATCTAAATTGGCCAGAGCCAGAAGCACGACTCAATAAAAATAAGTGATCAAATGAACCAGCCCAGACGTAATCCAGCGATCTCAGTACTAGCAGGACCAATAGAAATTCTACCTTCAATAACGTTTTCACTTACTTTAGTTTTACCTGAGGTAGTGACCCTAACTTAACGCGTGCCGTCTACACCAATGTCCACCACTTAACCCTGTCTACCGTTGTGCAGTCTGTCGACCTTACACCACGTTCAACCTCTATTCTTATTTTGATAAAAATACAACGGTACTTCTTTCATTGTTCTTCTATGTATTTACGCGTCTTTTCTAAGCTCTGTTCCCAATATTTAAATATTATTAGTATATTTTAGCATTTCATAATCTTCCACCTTTCAATTTTTTGTCGGTGGATCTGATTTTTTCTTAACTATTACGAATACGGGATATTGATCAGTAGCGCCCTATTTACCTGCCCTGGTTGATGCCCAGCTATACAACAAAGTACAACACAATCGGGCATTTTCTTCAGTCACAGCAGTGTAACGCCTCTGTTCTCAAGATGTCATTATTTGTGTTTCCTTTGACATCGCACATTTGCTTGAAAAAATACTTAGGAGTCAAAATGTCCAACACATCCCAATCTGTGCTTCCGTTCCGTTTCCTAGATAAGCTTCTCGCCCTGTTGAGAACGTCGTGCGCCTCCAGCAAAGTGAACATAAAATGGCGTGAAAAAAAAGTTAAATATGATGCGGCTGAACTGATCTTTCTGTGTTTGCTTCGAAACGGACTGAAAATATTTACAAGAAGTGAAAGAAGCACAGCTCTATTAAAAATTCCTCTCAGCCAAAATCTGAGCTATTTGCAAGTTAAATATTTGAGTTATACCCTATCAAATAACGAAAGCGTAAAGCGCGGACACATGGTCTGACGTTGCTAGGTATGAAACCATAACCAGAATAATAATGTAGATCTTATGAATTTGTATATTACATTTAAATGAATAAGATCTTTGCGTTGTTGCTGCACCACTACTATACACTATAATAATGTTACCATCAACACCTTGGTCGTCCCCGTAGTACGACATTCTGATGGCATTATTAACTGGACCAAGAAGGACTGCACCGACATGGACATCAAAACCAGGGAGCTCATGACCATCTTATCGAGCTCTGCACCCAAGATCGTGCGTAGACAGACTTTATCTCAACAGAAGAGAGGGGGCCGTGGCCTCATCAGCATCAAAGACTGCGTCAAAGCGGAAAAACGCGCTCTCTTCTAACTCTTCAGAGAGAGAGAGAGACGACCTGTGGTCACGCTGCTTAGCCGAGACGAAGTTGTTGAAAGAGACCGAAACGGCTGACCAGTTCAAACAGCGACGACGACTCGATCGAACTAACAAATGGAAGAGCATGAAGATATTCGGCCAGTACCTCGAAGCCGTTCAGGACAAAATCGTACTAGACTCTTGGAACTGGCTTCTGAGGGGTGAGCTTGAAAGGAAAACAGAAGGTACCATCCTGGCAGCTCAAAAGCAAGCCCTCAGAACCAGGTACATCCAAAACAAGATCAAAAAGATAAAACGTCCCTACTACCTGTAGAATTTGCAGGAGCTCGGATGAAACTATCAACCACGTGATAAGCGAATGCGGAGTGCTGGCGCAAAAGGAGTACAAGCGCAGACGCGATAAAGTTGCCCGACACCTTCACTGGACCCTCCTGCGGATACATAACTTCCTGGTCGGTGAAAGATGGTACGAGCACGAACTTACGCCCGTGGTTGAAAACGAAGCCGTGCAGATCTACTGGGACAAGGGGATGGAAACTGTTAGAGTGCTTCACGCCAACCGACCGGACATCGTTGTAAAAGACAAACAGGAGAAGTAGGCCAAAGTGATCGACATTTCAATCCCCTTCGACTCCAGAATCGTGGACAAAGAAGCGGAGAAGAAGTAAAAGTACTGTGACCTTTCCATCGAACTCCAGAGACTGTGGCAGATGATGGTGGACGTCGTTCCAGTGGTCATCGGAGCTCTGGGGGCAATATCCAAGAATCTCAAGAGTGCCCTGCAAGAGCTGAAGTGCGGCCATCTCCACCCAGGAACCCTCCAGAAAAGCGATCTGCTTGGAACAACGCACATCATTCGCGAAGTGCTCTGAGCCTTAGGTTGCGGGATGCGACCCGGCGCTAGAGCGTAGAGCTAAACATCGCTCAACCGATCCATTTTTGGGTGGTGAAATCCCCACGATAATAATAATAAAACTTTTATTAGGAATACACTGGATACACAGATAAGCCTACAGGAGCAAAGTAGCTGACGTTCAACCAGTCGCAAATATCGATGGCCACGCACAATGAAAAAATTACGTATACACTCATCCTACGCATGCAGACATGAATGACATTGAGCAGCTTGCTCTAACACAAGAGCACAGGTAATAGACAAGACAGTAATAACAGTTTGCTGCAATCGTACAGAGAATTCACCAGTGACTGCAGCTTACCACTTTACTGTGTGACTTAGATCTATTATTCCATGATAACTAACATGGTCAGGGGCCTTGTAGCAATGATCATAGTACAAATTGCAACCAGAGCTTAGTCACTAATAAACCAAAAGGCTCATATATAGTCCTACCGTATCTCGAGCAATCAAAAGCTCAAGCGGCAAAAAGTAACTTACAATAGGAAAACAGAGATAAATCAGCCCACGTCTGAGTGCAACGAAAACGAAGCTTACAGAAGTAGCAGGTAATAGGCACATCAGCTAATTGTCATTCCGATCATGGAGGTCATCGCCTACATCCAGTATCCTAACCCACCGCTGCTTGAGCGCCGAACTCTGATCACTTGGATTAAAGCATATCTCCTGGAGTATCCAGTTATCAGAGTTTCCGTCTCTCATCTGCAGGCTACATGCGAACAAAAATATTGAAACACTCTACGTCATATGACGCAAGCACATCACTAGCAGTAGCTCCTGTGTATCTGGGCACTCTCACCAACCGTTGGAGTATGTGAGTATGTCATTGAGCGTAACACGCTATGTAACTGATGGCCAGTCTGGTAAACTTGGCCCAAAGAGAGCTGCCATATAAGGATAGCAATATGTTTTAAGCAACTGAAGCTTGACATTCAGGGAGCATCTATTGAATGGCCGTAATATCTAATTGCTTGTAGCATTTCAGCGTCCAACCTATCGCCCAATGTCTGCGCAATCGTCAAGTTTTTTAGCAATGAGATGTCCCATATACACAAAGCTGTGCTCATAGGCTAACTTCATGCCGCTTACCAATGTATACCTAATTCTGTGGTGTCAGCTACGTCGAGGCTCAGCAACATACACAGTCTTATTCGTGTAGTACACAATATCAAGCTTTTGAGCTTCAACACCACATATGAAAACTCGCGTTTGGAAAGAAGTATGATACGGAGCAAGAAGCACCATATCATCAGCGTAACTGATTGAATTATTGCAGCGTCGGCCAATGTTACACCCAACTCCACTTCTAGTAAGCCTGTTATGAATGTCATCAATAAATATGTTGAAAATCAACGATGAGAGAAACCCACCCTGTTGGGTTCCATTAGATGTACTGAAGCCCTCAGAGAATGATTTCTCCAAGTGTACACAACACTCTTGATTCCTGTACTAAAATTTCAGTAAGCCAACAATAGGCCGTGGGGCCCTTTGTCTAGTAGCTTTTTGAAAGGCGTCCAGTGATTCACCCTATCAAATGCTTCCTTTATTTCCAAGAAAACATGCATACACGCATGAACCGTTAGAGAGGTATTGCACGACTGTCGGCTTCAAAGAAAAATTGCCATCTCTGCTCCGGGCATCGATTTGAAACCAAATTGATTGTCAGCTGTCATTTTCTCTAGCAGTAATAACTCGAACAGTTTGGAGCGCTGCTGTCGCAAGCGTAATAAGTCTCTAATTTCCTTTTTCGGTGAAATTTTTACCATTGTACTCGACAACAGCTTTCATTACAAATTTCAATACAGGACTGGGAATGGACTGCATCTCTAGGCATCCGCTGAAAAATGAAACCAGTAATGCAGCTAATCTACACTTAGAACGGGGATAATAGCTTTATCGCAGGATTGGCCACATCTCGACTATTTGGCTATGAATTTCAGTGAAAATTTCCCAGAAAGTTAAACTTATGATGCCTATAGTGTCGTTAAATTTCCAAACACTAATCGTAATGGTTCTAGAAAAGTTATGTTTTTTGTCAAATTTACTAATTTCACTGAGCGTTGGTAATAACTTTTTTTCAAAAAATATAAATAAAATGTTCACAGTTTATGAACGCCAAAGGAGCATAAATCAACAACACAAATGAGAAAAAATATGTATTAAAGAAGAAATCATTAATTAAAAGTTTACAATGGCTGGAAAAAGTCATATTTGCCAACATAACCCCCATGGCCATGAAGTTTCAAAACTTCAATGATCCTTAAATCCATGCAACCAGTTAGTTTCTTTATTACAAAAAGTGGAAATGTTCTTCCTGCCGCAGCAACAGCATCCTACATCTGCCTACCCTCTGCGTAAACTCCCCTTTTCAGAAGGGCCCAGAAGTTTTCAATTGGGTTTAGATCAGGTGAGCACGGTGGCCAAACCATCAGTTTCTCTCTATGGAACCCCAAAGAGTCCAGAAATGCTGTGGTAGTACGGGCAGAGTGAGAAAGCGCATTATCATGCAAGGAAATCAAGTTTTGAAGCAAGAAAAGGGGTATGTCATCCAGCCATGAAACCAAGGCGTTCTTCACATGTCACAATATGATGCAGAAGTAATTTACACGCCATCAGATACTCTAACTGGACCTACAAGTCGATCCTTTATGATACCATCCCATTTCGTAACGCCACCACCCGGTTGTTGACGTTTTACGCGTTGATGACACTCACCTCCAGGGAGCACCCAACCCTACTCCATCCATCAGGTGAAACCAATGTGCTCTGATTTGTTCCAACAGTAAATGCAAACGCAAGTTGCAGTGCCGCATCTTAAAATTAATAACATAGTCTACCATCGCGGTCAGCCTTTAAAAAAAAGAAAAAAAAAAACATGAAGATATGCCATCGTGCTCAGTCGAAAGGATCACTGATGCTTACGATACGAAATTTATTCAAGTTTTAAACCAGAAGTGTTACATGCTGACCATCAAAATAGATGTAATAGCCCCGTCTGCTGTTATTTTCGGAGAGAATTAACGACCCAATTGTGGATCGGTTGAGCAAAGTTTAATTTTACGCTCTAGCGCCGAGTTGCATCTGGTAACCTAGCAACCTAAGGCTCAAAGCATTTTGCGAATGATGTGCGCTGTCCTTAGCAGAGCGTTTTTTTTGCTTCAAATAGTCATATGAACATTCAATTGCTATGCTGAACAGTGCTATTAATCTATGCCTTTACATACTTTTTATATCACAGTTTGTTAGCTCACCAGTTAACAATTATAAGAACCTAGGAAAGCAATACTATCGATGCCTTATTATATATGACGAACTCTACCTATTGTAACTGAAAGTTATTAATACATTACGTGAGCTGCACGTATCGTAACAAAACGAGAAATTTAGGAGTAAGGTGAGAAGCATTCAAGGGAGAACGCACAGCAAAAACAGGTAAAGTAATACGAAATTTATTTAAAAATGTATTTAAAAATATTGAATACATTGTATTTAAATACACAAAATATAGTTAAATACAGTATTTAATTACATGCTTCTGAAAGTATTTGTAAATACATTTTAAAATAAAAAAAATGTATTTAAATACATTGTCCTTTGGTAAATTATAAAATTGAAAAAGTCGACACGAACTAATAATTAAAACTTGACGTTTCGGGATACCTCTCCCATTTTCAAAAGCCTAATAATATCTTTAATGGATACCTAACAATTTTTTTTATTTTTATTATTTAAGGAGACCTAAGTTATGGTGTTAGCGCACTGTGTCATTAGCCCTCTAGCTCCCACCCTGCTAACACCATAACTTAGGTCTCCTTAAATAATAAAAAAAAAATTTATTAGGTATCCATTAAAGATTTTATTAGGCTTTTGAAAATGGGAGAAGTATCCCGAAACGTCAAGTTTTAATTATTAGTTCGTGTCGACTTTTTCAATTTTATAATTTAC
>LQNS02276925.1:11552972-11575594 GCA_001587735.2 Parhyale hawaiensis | reverse complement strand
CGGTCGCTCTTTGTGCAGGACAGACTTTCTTCCCCCATGACTGTACATGTCCTTTTTCTTCCCGCCCAATTATAATGACTACAACTGTACCATTCGTCACAACCATGGCTGACACTTTTTCCCCCGACTGTACTCGCCCGTTTTTCTTCCGCTTCCCGTGCCGCTCGACGCCTATATGAGGACCCAATAGCGCACTGTGTCATTAGCCCTCTAGCTCCTACCCTGCTAACACCGTAACTTAGGTCTCCTTAAATAATAAAAAAAAAAAATTTGTTAGGTATCCATTAAAGATTTTATTAGGCTTTTGAAAATGGGAGAAGTTTCCCGAAACGTCAAGTTTTAATTATTAGTTCGTGTCGACTTTTTCAATTTTATAAATACATTGTATTTGAGTACTGCCCATCACTGCCGACTTAAGGTGCATCTAGTCTGGTAGCTTCAGATGATTGTCCGACATTTATTTAGTAGTGCCTTCAATGACATCGGATTAGTGCCTTTAATTTTCTGATGGAGAGCGCTTGCTGTAAATTTCGATAAGTTATTACTGGATGGCCGAGAGCAGACACATAAATGTGGAATTTGAGGTCTACAATACACGATGATGTTTGTTACGTTACCGTGCAGTCTTGACCTCGTCCAAAGTCTCAGGCACTGCGGTGTAGTGCCTCAGGACGATGTTGCAGCAGTATCAATGTTAAGAAAACTTTTACTTCTTCGCACCATGAAAAGAGTCTGCTTCGCGGTCTGCACTGCATCCGGGATAAAAATGAATTCGGTAATTGGTGCAAATTCAACATCAACGCGTGAGCTAAAAAATCATAGTTGACGCATAAAGATTAGATTATTGACAGTAGCAGGGCCAACGGGCCCATTCTCAGAAATGAACCAAAGCCAAGGCTTTTGCCAGTGCCGTGGAATTTAATGAGCAGGATCTGTGTTTAACGCAGTTGGTCAACAGGCTGATAATTCAGCCGTGAATGTTGCTTTTTTATGCGTACAGAAGAACTTCTCAAAATGAGACAGGCATAGTGTCTCGGTTTGGGAGATACGGAGTGACAAGTTCTACATTCTCCTTTACATTCGTAAAACATTTCTTCAATCAATACATTACGCTCGCGTGAAAAACACTACTGACTATACTAGCAATTAAGATCGGTTTTACACCTCTCGGTTGGTCATGCAATATGACGTGGTGTGGCCCGCTGCATGCTGTTAACGTTTATGAATTTTTCCTAGTGTCGTGGCTTACCTTGGCCCAGATGATTTCAGGTGATCAGCGACATAGCAGCCTACCTATGTGTGTAGATCAGATACGATTCAACTATCAAAGAGGAGATAGAAATAGATCTACAAACGCCCAAACAAATATCAGTATAGTATGGATGTCAGTAGATATTATTTGAGTAAGACAATTGGAGATAATATGATTTAGAGGGCGTACATACCATTGATGTATTTTATCTGAGGTTCAAGATTCTTTTGAGTAAAGCTAGGGGCTTTGATGGCAGAGTGACTGATTTCGTATAGCATATTATCCTTAAGATAGCAATGCTGTTTTTCATAGCAAGCAGTGATAGAAAGGACGAAAGGACTATCACCACAAATTTATGTAGTTTTTACGCTTCAGTATAATAATATAATATCCAATCTCAAAATACAATTCTAAGATTAGTAAAAACGAAACTGAACTGAGCAAAAAGGGTTAGTAGAAGTACAAAATTCTAAACATATAAAACTCAAACTAAACTAGAAAGATGACTAAAACTTATAATCTATATCTTTTGCCAGTGACGAAACCAATGCCAATACTTGAGTGTGGTCTTATGATTGAAATACAACTTGTGTCTATCTCTAAATGCGGGGATACTGGCCGCATGCGGTAGATACACTGAAGTTCGATGACGACAACGCGTAGCTGGACTGCTCTAGCGATGGACGTGAATCGTAGTTTCTTGCGCCTCGCGAGCCGGTAGGCAGGCAGAAGGTACGTGTGTGGAGTAGGGAGGTGGAGTCCGGCGAATCAAGTTAATGCGGGGGTTTATATAGTGATTGATTGCGCCACCTGACGTAGTGGGGCACCTGAACGGGCACCGAACGTACGCGCTACATCGGGCGAGACCGTTCTCAAGGGCAAGTTGCGCGAGAATTACGTGAATTAAACCTTGGGGGTTTTCCATGGCGCGTTCAACCTCAGAGGTTAATGCACGGGCTATGTTTTAAATAGATGACACTTCAAGTGTTGGAGGGCAATGGCCTGTATATAACTTGTAGCAAAAAAGGGAATGTAGGCCACCTTGGTCTACAACGGATGTTGACTATTGATAGTGGTGTGGAGCTTCTATCGGGGCACTTGCTCTGTGAGAGCAAAGTTTACTCTACGTGTGTCCATGAACGCATCATCGAGATTGGATCTCGATGTTAGCAGGCATAAGCCCTTGAACGAAGACATAATCTATCGATTCTAGGAAAGGCAATGGCTCAGAACGTATTAGTGTTGGGGCAAAACGTACGTGCGTCAAGGTTGGCATCGATTTTTAGGTCAGGAAGGACGTACTGAAGGATATAGTTATTTTCCTATCAGTATGGAAGAAGATAATAGACAGGGAATCATAACGGAAAGGAAATATTATTAATATAATATAAAGTACAAAAAATGCAATAGCTGGCGTAATTGATTATATAGAAGCTGACGACAAAAGCAGATGAACTAAATAATTATGATACTCCACCGCTACGCGGGTAGGAGCACAACATCCCCGCCAAGACATGATTCGAGGTTACCCAGGCTTTATTACGGCTGGGAACTATCTGAATTGAAACCTAAGCAAAACTTGAAAAGGGACCGTGAAGCGATCCAGGGGAAAAAGAAATTACAAGCAGCTTATAGCCTACCTATTCATCGCTTGATGATAGGGGAAGAAGAAAAAATTCTTGGATCTTTTAAAAGCCTAATTGCTTATGTGATAGTAACTAGAAGAAATTTAGGCACAGTGAGAGCTCCAGTAGCAGGTTATATACATATAGTGAGAACATATATCAGCAACTGTACTACGGAGGAAGAAGACTCGTGTTTTTAGTTCTAGAATAGTTACTCGGTGGTTAGATCGATGACAATGGCTTCGCCAAGTGATTGTACTTGTAGTATAACAAAGAGATTCTTATCTCGGATGAAGCCGAGATCGGGTTTTGCCAGATTCTTGAAGTAAGTAGCAATTGCTTCAGGGTACTGGTACACCATAGCGGTATAAGACACTATTTCTGTGTTTCGACGATCAAAAAGTTCGAATTCAAAGCCTTTGATTTGGTCCAATACCTGGCATCCTCTGATTTTAACTGCAGCTGGTAGGATTTTCGGGTTTAGCATTTTTAGGCGAAGATGGCTAGGGGCCTCATTTAAGAAGCGCAGTTCATTAGTGAAACGGCGTATGCGGCCGTCAGAAACAAGAGTTTCATGGTAGATATTTTCGACCAGATAGGGGTCTCTAGTTGGATTGAAGTTGGCGAAAGCTTCTGCTTTGCACAATATTATTGATGGTAGATAGCCACTTTATTAGTTCCACGTAATTTGTTTTGGAATTCTTCCTCCGTCCTACATTGCCTACGAATAAGCTGCTCATTCACAATTTCTGGACCACACGTGTCCAGAGTGCAACGGTGCATGTGACCAGAAACATTAGGGATTTGAAAGTCTCCTTGTTCCCTTTCATCAATTAGAACTTCCGGCTCGTAGATGTTCGACTATTCGTCTTGCTGTTGATTGGTTGATTGCATAGATCACTCGCTACTAGTACTTGGTTGAGCTGCTTCTTGAGGCCGGACCGGGTCCATTGTTGGTGGTTGTAATTACACAGAAGATTCTTTATTATTGGCAAGCGGAGTCTTAGCCAGTTGACTGTACTTATAGTCGTTGACAGCCGGTCTTTTTGGCTTGAGTGGTGCTAGGTTCATATAAAAATGTATGTCTGCTTTGTTATTTCCTGCGTGGACACCAGGGTTTGACACATTACTGCAACATCTGTACAACAGCCAGGAGTTCCATTTGGCGTAATGGGCGGTCTTCGTCTAGCTAGAAAACGCTCAAGTTCACACATTCTTTGTTCAATTTGCAAGATCTCAATACGTTGACCAATGAAATTACGATTCTGCTCATTACTTATATTTTTTAAAGTCTTGACATCACGCTGCGCGTGATGCCAAGGGAGGTTCTCTGTTCTCCATCTCCTATAGTAAAGGAAAGCCAATATTCCAATTGCTGTGAAGAAAATAACTGTTACAGTTGAGATTGAAATCGGAAAACTGGCAGACCAATGATGCTCGTTGAATTGAGGATTAGGTTACTTGCTAGTGCCAATGATCGCGAAAGAAGGGATTAAAAGTAGAAGATAAGACATAGTTATTTTCCTATCAACATAGAAGAAGATAAAACACATGAAATCATAACGGAAAGGAAATATTAATAATATAAAATACAAAAAACAAACAGACAAAAGCTGGCGTAATTGATTATATAGAAGCTGGCGTCAAAAGCAGATAAAATCAGTACTATATAATAATTCACGTCGTGTTTTTATTTATTTATTTTCTGGTGGCCCGTACCGTCATTTTAAATGACGGCAAAAATTAACACTTCACCAAAACCCCCGCCGTCTTTTGCGATTCCTCATTTTTCTTATATATAATACTGAAGAAAAAGATTGCAAGGTACCCAACTTTTTTTTTTTTCGCCTAAGAAAAAGATTGCAAGGTACCCAACTTTTTTTTTCGCCTAAGAAAAAGATTGCAAGGTACCCAACTTTTTTTTCGCCTAAGAAAAAGATTGCAAGGTACCCAACTTTTTTTTTCGCCTAAGAAAAAGATTGCAAGGTACCCAACTTTTTTTTCGCCTTTTGGCTACAAAAGTGTTTCTGACACCTGTCGAGTTCAATTCGTGTGCTCTTCTAACAGCCTATAAACTAACGTTTTTTCTAAAGTTTATCCTTCAGAAAACTAAGAAAAAACTTCGTAGATCTTTTGATGCACATTTTTGTGCAACTATGAAGATTGTAGGACCTGTAGGACACTCCGGAGGCCCAAATAAAATAAGGGAGAAACAATGTAAAATAGCTGCGTATAACATTACTTGAATTTTGTGACGTCACAAGCCTCATTACCCATGGTGCACCGCAGCTTGGTCTCGCCCCGTTGGTTAACCTTGTGTAGTCTCATCATCCTTAAGAAAAATAGAAACTTACTAATTTTCCTTAACTGATAGTATTAGATGAAAAATTTACTGCCTAGCCAGAACACGAATGTGAGTCACTGTCTACTCATGAACGCACCGTTGGCCCATACAATCTCAAAACAGTTAGACACCATCCGGTTTCTAAAGCGGTAGGGGTTATCCCCCACCATGTTGGGTTCACTGGACACAGACCGGTACCCCAGGTCCAGCAGCCGGTGGATCTGCCGCCAGAGGATGTCTCTGCGCTTGGGTTGATGAGCTGTAGAAGAACCAACTAGTTACCAACAGTGGTAAGTTGGTGCCTGTTTGGGATAATTCTAACTTGATATCCGTACACCTTGAAGTGATTCAAATTTGTTAGAAGCGCTCATTGGAAAGATACCATTATCATACCAACTTGGCATACTTCCGCTATGGAATGATTCCAATTTGTTTCACGTCCGCTTTGGAATGATTTCAACTTACAGTAACCTCCAGTTTGGACGCAAAAAAAAAACGCTTAAGAAAGCTAGTGTCGCTCGCGTACCTCCAATACAGTGCAAACAAGCCGTAAAACCTCGCTGAGACAGAAAGCTCAGAACGTTACGGTTTGCTTTCTGGTCTGCAAGGACCAAGCAATGTTTTCACTATACGTCCTGGTTGTCAACCTTTTTATATACGTCCTGTTTTTATAATTCTGGGATAGATATTGTTTGTTATACGTTCTGTTTGATATTAGTTTTTATACACACGTCCTAATTTTTTAAGTTTGGTATATGATATGATTGGCGTAAGTCCAAAGATCTGAAATGAATTAAGGACGGATTAAAAGGTATCATTTGAAGCATATTTAAACAAATTAAGGACGTATGGTGTGGCATCAATATCAGTTGAAGCACATTTAAACAAATTAAGGATGAATGGTGAGGAATCAGTATCAGGTGAAGTATATTCAAAAACTCCATCCTGTGTATCTAGACAGCTCTGACTCTTTTATAATATTTAATTTCATGTTTTTATATGTTGCTACTTTGCTGACGAAAGCAGTTACTATAAAAAGTGTCTTATAAAATCTATAAGACGCAAGAACGTTTCTTTTCTATGTCGCGCACTGTGCTGCAGTGCTCTCAGGTGTACAGTGCCGTACTGCAAATATGTCGCTAGTTTTCAACATTGTTGTCTTCCATTTGAAACTTTTTATGATCTCTTGTATAATTAACAATGCATATTTGTTTGTTACCCACTGACGCACCAGGGTGTATCTCCATGCCGATCTGCTTGACGTTGGCCAGCAGGGCTACGTCGCTGTAGAGGACGTTGTCGAAGAAGTCCATCTCAGAACTTTCGATGTCGACCTTGAGATAGTCCACAACTTTATCCAGTAGCCCGAGCTTGGTCAGGATATTACGATATGAATCTACCTGCATTAGAAAGCAGATGCAGTTAACAAATTGTGCAGTTGCTAAAGTTGGTCAGCATTTTACGATATGAATCTACTCGCAGTTTTGTGTGGATGCAGGTACGTCGTGTTTACAACGCTATAACAAATCAAGGCGTAATAGTGGGATATAAATTATAATAACGAGTTATATACAAGGTCCTCAAAAGGCAAAAATTGCTTTTATATTTCTTAAACTACTCTACTCATACTTGTGGTGATTTTACTATTATAGATACATAGCACCCGCCTTCATTTCCGAAGAGTTGAGTTTGATCAATTCTATTTATGTAGTTTACGCAGAATCAACTTACTTCTCGAACTGTCGAATATAAATGTATTATTTTTTACGCGTCATAGCATCCAAACGCAATTTGTTTATTTCTTCGCCCTCGTAATTGGCTATTACAGTTATTCACCGTCCTACCCTGCCCCTATTTTACTCACCCAGAAAGTCGTGCTGTGGCGGGTGATGTTACCTGCAGCCCCGCTCAAACCCCACGGGTAGAAATGCACTCGTTCACCTCTCACCAATTCGTGCGTTTGATTCTTCATTGTCGGGTCGAAGGAAAATACCTGCGACAGGCAACACTGCAATTCAACCGGCGACTGCAACATTCACTGCTAACTTGAAAGACAGCTGTAGTCTAGTGGACTTCCAAACAAATGTTGAACTCGGACTCCTCTGCATGGGTAGATTGCTTCGGTATTGTAAGCAAGTAGAGCACAACATACATGATGATGTACCCGGCGCATTGCATTCACAGTGGTGCCAAAACAAAGAGAGTATATAAACATTTAAAGCTACCATGCAGAGCTGGGCGTTGACAATTTACGACATTTTTATTTCCTGCGACCCCGGCCTTGCAGCCTTCTTAGAAAGAAAGCCGGCTAAATGCCCTACGGATGTCATCTAGCCAAAAATTTTGAGCTTTGTCCTCCGACCCTTTATATAAAAAGACTTTTGAATTACGAAAAAAATGATAGAAACTTGCAGCATGCGGCCAGGTTGCAAAACTAAGTTTTATCCGTATTCTAAGAACAGAAAAGAGCGAAAGGCCGTTGATCATAAAGCTTGCAACAACTGGGTCGGGACGGCTGATATTAAAGCCTCCAGAAGATGGATGCAAAGCCGGGAAAGCCTCTCAGAAACTGCAGCCGTAGCGGAGTCCGCAGCTGTGAAGGCTACAGTACATAGCCCAAATAGTTACCTAATTTCAGAATATTGGGAATATTTTATTAAGTGATTTTGCCATCAACGTTCTGTTTCAAACATTTTTTCATAGGGACAAACTGAACACATGATCGATCGGCAATGAGAATTGATATGCTGCTCTTGGTGGCCTTCTGCGTGAGACTGAGGTGTGCTGTAATCAGCATTTATGGATTACCGGTGCTACACCGGTGACCCAACCAGTCGTAAATAGTGTCGTAATCATTACCCAAACGACGGTGGGAGCACGGGTTCCGGTGATGCACGAGGCAACGCTCACAACCTGAAATTTTCTGGGTTTTGATACTGGAAATCTAGGTTGTGACGTAATTAATTTTGTTCTCGTCTAAACGGCCGGAACCTGTTCATACGATAGTGAATGGAAAGTTTTCCGTTGCCACATTTCAAAGCAAATCTGCGTACGGCACGTAAAAAATACACGAAGTTTTCTCAATTGAGCGCAATTGTGGAAAGGTATTAGAAACTTTTAAAGTGAAGCTTGCTACGACTTTTGATTTGACGGCTAACATTTTATCGAATGTTTCAGTGAACTTCCAGTTGTGTTTACAGAGTCATAACACGTTGTTTTAACCATTATGTGAAACGACCCTTATGAAAATATAATTATCATTATAATAGGAGGGATATCACTACCCAAATTAGATCGGTTGAGCGAAGTTCAGCTCTGTACTCTGGCGCCGCGACGTCTCGCGACGTAAGGCTCAGAGCTCTTTGCGAATGATGTGCGCTGTTCCAAGCAGAGCGCTCTTCTGGAGGGTTCCTGGATGGAGATGGCCGCACTTCAGCTCTTGCAATGCAGTCTTGAGATTCTTGAACATTGCCCCCAGAGCTCCTGTGACCACTGGAACGACGTGCACCTTTTATCTGCCATAGTCTCTGGAGTTCGATGGCAAAGTCACGGTACTTTTCCTTCTTCTCAGCTTCCTTGTCCATGATTCTGGAATCGAGGGGGATTGAAATGTGGATCAGTTTGGCCGACTTCTCTTTTTTTTGTCTTTCACGATGATGTCCGGTCTGTTATCGTGAAGTACATGATCAGTTTCCATCCTCTTGTCCCAGTAGATCTGCACGGGTTCATTTTCAAACACGGGCGAGGGTTCGCACTCGAACCACCTCTCACTGGCTGGGAAGTTATGGATCCGCAGGAGGGTCCAGTGAAGGAGTCAAGCAACTTTATCGTGCCTGCGCTTGTACTCCTTTTGCGCCAGGACTCCGCATTCGCTTATCACGTGGTTGATGGTTTCATCTGAGCTCTTGCAAATTCTACCGGTACTAGAGACATTTCTCTTGTCGATCTTGTTTTGGATGTCCTTGTTCTGAAGGCTTGCTCTTGAGCTGCGAGAATGGTGCCTTCTGTTTCCTGTTTCAGCTTACCCCTTAGAAGCCAGTTCCAAGAGTCTGGTACGATTTTGTCCTGGACAGCTTCGAGGTACTGACCGGACATCTTCATGCTCTTCTATTTGTTAGTCCGATCGAGGCGCCGTCGCTCTTTGAGTTGGTCTGCAGCTTCGGTCTCTTTCAGCAACTTCGCCTCGAGTAAGCAGCGTGCCCACGAGTCGTCGCTCTCTCTGAAGTGTTGGGAGAGAGCGCGTTTTTTCGCTTCGACGCAGTCCTCAACGCTGATGAGGAGGCCACGGCCCCCTCTCTCTTCTGTTGATGTAAAGTCTGTCTTCCCACGATCTTGAGTGCAGTGCTCGAAAGATGGTCATGAGCTTCCTGGTTTTGATGTCCATGTCGGTGCAGTCCTTCTTGTTCCAGTTAATAATGCCAGAAGAATATGGGACTATGAGGACGGCCCACGTGTTGATGGCCTTGATGGTGTTGCCCCCCTTGAGCTGTGATTTTAGGATGAGCCGGAGTCGGGTGAGGCACTCCTTTCGAATAGAATATTCCATCATTCTGTGGCGAATGGTGTTATACTCCATGACACCCAGGTACTTGTAACCTGTCTCCTCGATATCCTTGATGGTACTTTCTTCGATTGTGATTCGATTGTGAATATTCTAACACAGGCAACAAAAAAAGCATAAATACATCTGCGGACAACCTGACTGTCACCAAACACAAAATTCACCTAACGCAGGAGCCCAATCTTAGTGGAAGTACGTGACACCAACCTCCTAATATGCGGCTCAAAAGTAAGCTTCTCGTCAAAGATAACACCAAGAATCTCCAAGGAGCTAGACTCCTGAAGCAAAGTATCATCAATCTCCAGTTGGGGATGCTGCGGTATAAGTATCCGAAACTGACTAATAATCGACTTCGTCGCACTGGCATTCAGCTTCACACTCCAGGCCGAGCACTGTGCACTAATGCATGACAAATCCCTATTCAGAGACTGAGCGACAGCATCACGCAGGCGAGGAGCAGGTATCACTGCTATCAAAGTGGAATCGTCGGCATAGTTGATCATCGTGTTTTTTAAGCGAAGAGAACATGTGACTGGTATAGAGAACGAACAACAGCGGGCCAAGCACACTGCCCTGAGGGATGCCAGACATCACCGCGACTGAGGCACTCAAAACGCCGTCAGCAGACACACTCTGTGTTCGCTCAGAAACAAAATCGCGAATGATTGACAGAACGCTACCACCCACACCAAAGGACCCCAGCTTGTATGATAGACCCCTGTGGTTAAACCTGTCAAACGCCGCGCTAGAGTCCGCCTGGACAAGGCGTGCCTCCGACCTACAATCCAGTGCAGACTATTAATGGTATGGCACAGACAACAGAGCGGTACAACAACCCAATCCATTTCTGTACGCAAAATAAACAGCAGGCAGCAACCCAGTAACCTCAGCGAAACGACCAAGCTCACCAGCTATCAATTTCTCGAACACTTTCGACAAAAAGGGAGTCAGTGTGATGGGTCAATAGTTGGCAACATAGGGAGACACTGGACCCTTAGGAATAGGAGTAATATTTACAGTACGCCAACAACGACGAAAATTTCCTAAGCGCATTGGGCGCCGAAAGATCACTGCAAGCTTGGGAGCAAGAATGTCAGTCAGCTGCTTATAAAACAAAGGGAACATGCCCACCGGATCCACACCTCCATACGGATCAAGGCCGTCAACCAGCACCTTGATTTGTACCAGATCTGAACGCCACAGAAGTCAAGCGAGGTTCAGAGTGGCATCCATAAGGCCATCCGATAACATCTCTGCACTGCTTTCCGACAAAAGCTCCGCTCTTGCCAAGGGATGAGTAATGATGCCCTCACCTGGACCAACAAGGGGCGGTAACGAAGGTTCATCACCGAACATTGAACCCTTTAGCTCACTCCACCAACGATGTGAATGGTCAGTACTCAGCAGAGATTCTCTGGCATGCTACCTCAGACGATGCTGTGCCTCCTCATACACACGCTTAGTCTCGGCCCTACGTTCAACATAGGTCTGCCACAACGTGCGGTCACGCAAACGCTGCCAAGCCCGAAAGCCGATAGGCCGCTTGTTTAGCTTCGAAAGCTAACAGACACTGGTCGTCAAACCACGGCTTATCCCGAGACCTCAGAAGAATAGTCCTCTTAGGGACATACCTCTCCAAAATGGACACTGTCAAGTCGTTAAGCTCAGAGACATAATCCTCACTGTGTATAATCTGACGCCAAAGCAACTCTCCTACTTCCTGAGTAATAGCCACCCAGTTATCTCTGCTCTTAACGAATACCACACTCTTGGTGTCTATAACAAGAACAACCTGATTAAGGTCCAAGGACATAATAATATGTGAGGGGTCTGTAGAGCCAATAGGGGAGTCAGCTGACACCGTCATCAAGTCCGGGATATCAGTCATAACAATGTCGAGACAGCAACCAGCAATATGCGTGGACCCGCGAACTAGCTGCACACAACGAGGCAAGGTGCAAATGTCCAAAGCAGCCACACTATGATAATCAGTCGGTGATGTAGATCCCAACCAGTCTCTGTTGTGTGCATTAACATCACCCACAAAAACAAACTCTGACTTGGGATCCATGCACTGGATCGAGGCCATCGCCGTCAATAAACAGACATGAAGATAATCATCAGTTGCAGGGCTCCGATATAAGGAGAATAAATAATAATTATTCAGTCAGCCACACAGTCCTTACAACAATTATCTCATGACAGGCGCATTCGTGTACTGACTGCCGGTAAGCACAGAATCCGCTCCGGATATAGACGGCCATTCCACGGAATCCAGGCCCCGATCCCCACAGCCTACGAAAATTGGACTGAAAGCCCTCCAAAACAAGCTCAGCGCCGTGCCTTCTGCCAGTCACCAATGTCTCGGAGCAGCACACGACATCCATATCACGGGACACAAAGTCAAGCTCCGCGAAGTTCGCTGGCAGTCCTCTAATATTACAATAGAGGAGACGACACCCCCAAGCCCGACCCGGTCCCGGGTTGCTTTCAACATCCACAAGATAACTAGAAGACAGAAAATATTAAAAATAAAAGAACATAAATAGACAGCAATGTAGAGATAAATACAGAAATACACAATGGAGAAGAAAGAAAGAATCCCATTCACAGAAGATATTATCAAGCATAATAAAGTATAAACAAATCGACAGTAACGACAGCTACGAAAGCGGCCAGCTATCTACGCACCCCAGACCCTGCTATCACCAGTACGGGCTTTGGCTGAAAAGAAGAAAAAGAGAAAGGAAAAGAGCATCAGGTGGTACTACCTGATGGAAGAGAGAGAGAGGAGCAGACTGCGGAAGACTGAGTACCCAGCTATGGCACCAGCCTGTTAATCTCCTCTCAAGAATGCCGTTGGACCAAACGAGGTCTCATCTGCCTTTAGAGTGGCATTTCCTCCTACTCAGGGGCTACCCAGAGCCCCAAACCAAAAGACGGTTCATACAAACAAAAAGGCGTTCGGTGTCCGTACAATGAGGGCAGCCTGATAACGCGCAGGCTACGCTCTTCATTTCATCAAAAATTGTTCACGTTTGTCTTGTGTGTGATGAAAATATTTAATTGTAGTAAACCTGCGTTGCATCACGATAGTTAACTTTCAGCAAAATATGAACCGGACTTCTGCTGCCACACTTTCTTCGGAAGTTCCTTAACCTATTTTTATAATTTTTAACATTCATTTGATCGCCTTTACTTGCATCCGCCGTGTAATTAGCTTTTTTTTAAATCTGATGAGCCTGTTGCGAAACTAGACTTCGTTCCACGGCCCTTACCACAGCGGTCGTTGCACTTGTGACCAAAACCTGTTGTATTCTTTCCTAACCTGTACGAGGTTCTTAAACGTACTTCGTCAAAAACTATTCTAACCGCAGGTGCTTGACCTGACCCACAGACCACACCATACATTGACTGGACACTGACATCGGGTCTCTCGCAATTGGGCCTGGAGGCCTATTTACGTAAGCTTTAATAAAAGGAGTTCCAATAATCATAGAGACCTCAAACGAAACTTAATTTCTTCGTTGTAGCATAATTAAGGATTGCGCTGCAGAAAAGGGAATCTAAATTCACAATCAAATATCTTCAGTAGGGGACAGACATTATACCTTCGGACACCAAGAAAAATTGGAAATTCATCATAATTTCTAGGAATATTAACATTTTATAGAAAAATTGGCTCATAGATACTACACGTAATTTACTTGACTATAGCGTTCAATTACGTTTTTCCAATGACGGATTAGAAGTAATAACCTCAGAAATTTATGAATGTAGAGCTTTCGGTAGACTCACTTCATGGGTGACTACGTTACATCACTTAATTATTGCCAACATTAAATCATTTAATAGATCACTAGGTTTTATCACTTCATGGTTGCCTAAATTAAGTCCAGAGGTCGATATCTCCGATTATGTTTCGATGCTACGATGGCACGATGACAAAATCGATAGTACAATGGCCTTCGCTCCATCAGCATCGGAACCAAAATAGCCAATTTTCATTGGCAATGACCTACGATGATATAGCCATCGGCGACGGTCATCGTAGGGTGTCACAATCGATGCTGGACCATCGTATTAACACATTTTAAAAATGCAACCATCTCAGACCACAAATATCTAATAAAAGTAGCATCCCTTATAAACTCGGCCTGTGTTCGATTTTCAAGCTAGTAATTGTATTCCTAGCTGATGAAAGGTCTGAGACGAGTGCAACTGTGGTTCACATTGGCTAGTATTGATATTTTCCAAGTATTTTCGCGAAAATTTCCCGAAAAAATTACCTGTTCTATAGCTTTGTTTAACAAAACCCTCTACTTGCAGTAAAATCTACTTCGCACCTTTGGCAAGAATTAATTGCTGCTACTTTCGCAGCTTCCTTCAAACTCCGTGGGGTTTTCCAAAATTTGCTCAATATTTTAGGCTGCAAATGAAACTCCGTGGGGTTTTCCAAAATTTGCTCAATATTTTAGGCTGCAAATGAAACTGATTTCACACAATAAACATTTGATTTCACTGAGCAGTATGACGTGTCCTAACTTTCACTGCTTGCTTGGTAATATTAGAAAACTTCAGTGAACAGCTTCTATATAGGAGCGACTCTGTACACGGGAGGAGCGAACCAAGCCGTTTGGCTGATAGGTATTTTCATAAACCTTATGACTGACATAGAATAGCTGAAAACAAAACATCTTCACACATTTTCAACGCATACCGGAAGAAAATTGTTCACGACTCTTAACTGTCTACTCGATGAACTTTCTCATGCAAATGTTTTTGCCCCACATTCATTTGCAGCGTTCGCTTTTCTATGCATTATACTTCAGCGAACAATGAGATAATGAAAAAAATCAATTTGAATACGGAGATAGTTTATTTGCATCGATTCTTTAGCAAAGCGAAGGCTGCAAATGAAAAATGTTGGGCGGCTTACAGTTGTCCGAAATAAAGCGCCGTATACCGTACTTTTAAAGCTGTGGTTACGCAAAGTTTCAAACATTTGCATGAGAAAGTTCATCGAATAGACAGTTAAGATCCGTGAACATTTTTTTTTTTTTTGGTATGCTGTGCAGAATGTGTGAAGAAATTTTGTTTTCAGTTAAAAGGTTTATGAAAATACCTATCAGCTTTACGGCTTGCTTCGCTCCTCCCGTGTACAGAGTCGTTCCTACAGAAGCTGTGCGCAGAAGTTTTCTAATATTTCCAAGTAAGCAGTGAAAGTTAGGACACGCCATACTGCTCAGTGAAATCAAATGTTTATTACGTGAACTTAGTTTCATTTAGAACCTAAAATATTCAGTAAATTCTGAAATTATGCTTTCGAAGTTCACAGGAAGCTGCCTGCTGCCAGAGGTGCAGCCTAGTTGCCAGACATGAAAATAAAATTTCACTACAAACGTAGCAGTTAGATAAGCAACGCTAAAAGTTGATGTTGAAGGGAAATTTTTGTGCAGATACATGGGGAAGATTAACATTATCTAAAATTTACAGCAGTTACACTCGTTATATGTTTCTTTATTATACTTGGGGTTTGGCGGCTGTTTCTTAACTGCATTTAAAGATGGTCATACTAGCCTTAACATACGTACAAAAATATAGGAAAATCTCTTCTTACGAGAACACGAAAAGCGATTCTGCAATCTGCATACGCCCGCAGACTACAAAGTGCATTTTCTGAGGTTAAGGGAAAATCTATGAGCAAAGTAAACTTAGTGGAGTTTTATGCATACCGGCCCAGGTTATTATAGTTTACAGTGTTATATCTGGGAAATGTATTAAAATAAACTTTGTAACCACCTCTTCATTTTTGTTACTACAAAAATGGATGTTCTAAACTCGTAAGGCTGTTTTTCTGTAGTTTTAGCCTTATTTTATTGGCATCGGAAGTACAACCTATGACGACGCCCATCGTATGCCATCGTCAATGGCATGTTGAGTCATTTCATCGAACCATTTCTTCTTCATTACACCATCGTCGATAGTTTGATACGATTTCCATTGGACCATCGCCATCGCTATTGCCAATGGATTCTTGCAATGTTCCATAGTAACATCGTAGTTATTCCGATGGTGATGGTCTGTAGACCATCGCCATCGTATAATCGGCGATGGCCATCGTGCTAGGCTCTGCTTAAATCCCATCTCAGTCAAACCACTGTAATATATTGCATTTCGACGAGTGTGAGTTCTAATAGAGTTCGTCACTGTGCTTGGTTGTGAGAGTGAACTTCAAGGCCGAGTGTGGTTATCAGGCTACAGGTTGGATGGTGAAGGAATGCCGTCCAGATCTTCTTGTTTATTTACATCTTATTATACAAGACTTAGAAGATATGATCCAAGCATGCTACTTAATAGATGCAGATAACTGAGTTCAAGATCTACATCTAAATAGTGTTACAAGCAGAATGCCGTAGGCAATGTTGGTACTGCAAGGCCAAGTACCGAATTAAGCTGACGCTTGATCGTGTAAGCGCCTTAAATACGTATAAATCCCCGCTTCATTAGAACACCGGCTGCTTCCTCCGGATTCGAGTCGGAAATTCGCCGGTAAATTACTGTACGTTTACAAGAATAACAAATATCTTCGAAACTCTGGCTACAGGCTTTGACAGACAGGTTTTACTGATGTAGTTCCAGCCGGAAGGTCATTGAGAATTACGCATGTCACTCAGAGCCCGTGCTGGTAAACCAGCATATTTTTGCATGGTCATAAACGACCTTTTAAGTTATTTATCTTAGAATCTCTGACCTGAAGAAGCCGGCGGTGGCTACATCCGCCAGGCATGACTTCGCATGACATAAAGACTGCGTCTATACATTTGAATGTTACTGGCTAACACACTGGAATGTTGTATGTGCGAAATGCATATATAACACCCACCTGACTACCTAAAAGAAATTATTACTATGACTCAACTCCTAACTCTTATTTGGTGGAGAAACAACAAAATACATCACCATCATTTCTTTATGGCCAGTTAACTATAGTTTTTTTGCATTTGTCACATCTAGGTCAACCCGCCAGACTCTCTGCCTCTTTGCAAAAATGATTAAAGCTGCTCAACTCCTACTACTTTGTGGGTGGACAGACATATATATATACTGAAATCTCAAACAACATTTTCATCACGGCTTTTCGCTTTGCTCGTCGGTGATAATTAAACCATCACAAAACTTTGATCATTTACTCTTTGTGATACATCGGTAGGTACCTAACAAATCTTGACCTATGACATTCAGAAAACAGAGACAGACAAACAACCCAATAGAGGAACGGATCTTCACAAAAAGTTCATCATCTGTTCTTCCAAAAAATCCCTTTAAATTTAATGAAGGTCCATGAGCCATCCATTAGTGGAGGTAAAAACCCACAATTCAAATTTACATGGAAATGAATTTTTTTGGCGCACCTCACCTGCAGGCAACGTTTGACACTTTTGTGGAATAATGCTCAATACATTACTATGTATCAACAGTGACAAAGGAGGAGGTCTCAAACGGATGTCATTAACAGTTGCCCTACATAAATACACTGCAAGCCTTAATATTGTTATTTTTTTTGCGTATAGAAGTTTTAGAAGTATGTACAGGTTTGCCAGCCATTACTGAATGTAAGAAAAGAATGAAGCCAAATAACCTAAACAAAGAATGAAAAAGTAATGGGAGAATATATAAAAATGCGTCTGCGGCAACGCGCAGTCAGGCTCAATAGCGGGACTAAAATCTGCTTTAGGGGCCAGTGTCCAGTCAATGTATGGTGAGGTCTAAGCCTGACCCTAATATACTGCACCTAACAAAACATAAACTCATGATAAAAAGTTTAAGAACACTTGAGAATCTTTAAAAAATAACAAGGTTTAAGCTATAAATAAATAAACTAATTCGAATAGAAATCAGTAATTTTTAATGGTAAGAGGTGAGACAGACGAATATTACCAGCTGTAAAAATTTATTAAGAAATGTACTTATTTACCAAATAATGAGTTTTTTAGTAATTCAAAATTATAAGACCATAAACAGAAATCTTAGTTAATCTTTCGACAATGACGTTGAGGTGAGCTAAGTTTGAACATAGAAATGAAGGTTTCCATGAGGGTTGGAGAAATGTTGTCCCAGCTCCTAAAGATGGCATCAAGAAGTTCGTTTACTGTCACAAATTGTTTACCATTTCCATGAACATCTCTCGCCATCCATCCCAATGATTTTCTATTTGGGCAATTCTGGTGAAGATGCTAGAGGACGAAAAGCAGGGGCGCCAATTTTACTGAAAGAAGGTCATAGTCTGCTGATGGGCACTGTGAACTGCTTTATTATCCTGCTGGAATAACCATTCATCACCTCACAAACGATGGCCCTCCGTCGTCACAGATGATCTTGTAACATGCCGACATAACCACCAGCAGTTTGACGATCCTGACCTGCTGAAGCTTCCCTGTACGAAAAGACACTTCCAACCTTAACGGAGCCTTCATCGCAGTGACTCGTGGAAAACATTGCAGGAGAGAGCTCTTTGTCATGCCAGTACCATTGGAAGCCCTCAGGGCCATCCAGATTGAACTTTTTTCGCCAGAAAATAAAACTTTAAGCCTCTTTTCAATGTTCCATGTTTTGTACTCTTGAGCAAAGTGTAAACGAGCCACTTTGTGATACGGAAACAACCGAGGACCTTTCAACTGCTTTCTGTTCTTCATACTCATTTGTCGTATATGTCAGCTGATGATTACTGAACTGCACTCAGCATCTGTGAGAGCCTTGATCTGCCTGGAAGACTGTCCTCCGTCTTGAAAAACAACCCGTTTAATTTTCCTACTCAATGCAGGGGAAATTTTTGTCGGTCTACCACTAGATTTTACTGTATCATAACTATCAGGGTCTTTTATCATGTTGCAAATCGCAGTTTTACCGCGGTACGTCTCAGCAGCGCTTGTACTCTGCGATAAACTTTGCTTATGAAATTCAACAATTCCGCCACGTTCTAATCTGGAGAGTTTGTTTACTTTGGGCGTAGTGACACTTTCACACAGCCCAAGCCTGTAACTGATCTGTAATGCCGGAAATTACCCTAGAATAAAACATTCAATACACTGGTCTTATTTTGCTCAACTGAAAACTTATTATTTGATAGAAATGTCTATTTTTAAATTGATTGCTATACCAGGTTTTTTTTGTTTGTTTGTTTGTTTTGTTTTTCCCACCTTTTACCTTTGGAAATTACTAATCCCTAGTCGAAGGATTTTTTTTATCACTGAAACGCTTTTTTTTAGATTTTCAAGTGGTCTTAAACTTTTGATCAGGCGATTACCTGATAGCGAGGGCGAGAATCGCCTCCAAAAAAAAAGTCTAAAGCTGGATGCTGCAAACGATTGTTTTTTGTTATTTGAATGGATGTTGAAAGCATGAGTTCGTTTCCAGAGACTGAAACATGGAAACTCATTTGCGAGGTATTTCTACACAAAAATTTTAAAACCTGGTAAATAAAATTCATTTCGACAATGTTATTAATATTACTAAGAAATATGTTGCACTGTTTGCCACTCTTGTATCGGCGTAAAACCTAAGCTGTAGGAGCGAGGAAAGCCGTATGCCACGCTCAGTAACCAGGAAAGTAACGACATTACACGTCGCTACTTTATTGAATGATTTCACTAAATAACTTATATATGTGGGTGGTAACTTATTACGTTGCAGTGCAGCACCACTTTAACTATGACAGCTATGCGCTAGTTCCGGAAAAGTAGTTTCCGAAATTTTCACTGCAAACTACCCATTCTCTTTGGGGTCTCCTTTTATTTATTTAATTTTATATAAATAGGAGGAAGTGACTCCAAAGGGAATGAGTATTTTGCATTGCAAATTTTCATGAATATTCGTCCAGTCAATTTGAAGTCAAGTTTCAAGTATCCCAAGATAAGCAACTGTAGTTAAAGTCTCATTCGGCAGATGTGCAATAAAATGTAAATTTCGGTAGTATGGATAACTTTTAGAATACGTCTATCTATTCAATGTCAAGTCACCTGCTTTTGCGATTAAATCTCTGCAAGATGCGAAGCTAGCGCCTTCCATGAAAAGTCACATCCGGCAACATAGCATAACTTCACACGACAACACTCTGACTGCGCTAAGCCACGAACAGAAATTGCTATCGGGCTAAGACACAAACTGCAGTGTTGCCAATAGATACTCGCTGGCGCTTAGCTGCAACGGGTGGCAAAGAGCAGGAACACATGGAGTGTGTCTTCCCATGGAAGCTACTTAAATCCTCTCTTTGAATTTGCCTATAAATTTCAAGACCCCGAAAATGCGCAGCTGTGACCGATGTTTCAGCCACCCAAAGTTAATATTTCTAAAAATCTTAGGAAAAATTATATGCAAATATCTTCAATGCTGCTCTTGGCATGTTGTTGATGATAAAACTAGAGACTTTCCCATAAGACTTAGTGTGCGTGTATGATGTATAGTGCTGAAATGCATACTGACAAGCGAATGAACAGCCGGATAGAAAAAAAACATGCATGCAATAGATACATAATGAACTAGAACACTCTGAGAGCGCATACCTCCGCCAAGCAAGGCAACGGTAGCAAAACATTAAAATTGGCTCTGAAACCATAATTTTCTTTGTATAAACTCAAAAATCTGATCATTTGTACCTTTTGATAATAATAACAGCTTGTGCAATTTTCTTGAAGATCCGTTCATAACTTTTTGAGTTATACTGCTAACAAACGTTATGACAAACATGAGTCAAACATACAAACGAACAAACCGATCTGCACCAAAATTCAATCATTTATGTCTTCTAATATTACTAACAACCCGTATAAACATCATAAAGATCCATTCATTATTTTTCGAGTTATTGTGCTAACAAGCATAAAATTAAAAACAGTGACAAACGAACGAACAAACGGATCATTACCAAAATTTGCTTATCTACTCTTTGTTATATGCCTAACAACTCATGTTAATTTCATCAAAATCCATTAGTAACTTTTTGAGTTATGGCATTGAGAAAAATGAGGCGGACAAACAAACAAACGGATGAACATATCTTAACCAAAAGTTAACCACCTGTTTCTCCTAACATACCTAACAATCCCAGTAAATTTTATCCAAGTCGGTTCACAACTTTTTGAGTTATCTTGGTGACAGACAGACAGACATACAAACATACAAACACGACGAATACATAAGTACCACTAACTGATAATTCTGCATCGGGTTGTAAAAATTCATGTATCGTGTACTACAAATGGTAGCGTCATTGATTTGATAATGTATACAAGCCAAAAGTGTCAATACCCTATCAAAAATTGAGGCCACTTAGAATTTAGAACGGCAATAATTTAGCTGCCGGGCGGCGCCACGACAGCCTTAAATTTTGTTCGGTAGTTTTTTCTGATTGTTTCATGTACATAATTATTTTAAAAATTCAATCTGAAGTATAAAAAAATTCTGGATATTACCACTTATGGCTTGGTTAACACCAAGCACTGATACTCATGGCGTTCTCGAGGATACAGCACTAGAAAGAGCATTTATTTATGAAAAGAGAGTACGTACCTTACAGCCGTAGGTAGCCATGGCGTCGTCGAAACTCCACTCGTTGTTGATACCAAAAGATAAGACAATACAACTTTCGGGGTCGGGACGGACCCCCTCATCCATGCACACGGCCTTGTCTCCGTCCCGTTCTTCATTGCCACCGAACTTTTTCTGTTGAAAGCAGGCATTGCTAGAGAAATTGATACAGCATGGTATCGCACTGGTACAGCTAATACTCGTAAATCGATCTTCTTATTCATTTAGGTAACTAGGCTTCGTATGTCATTGTTACAACTTACAAGATTATGCAATCAGCGATTTCACGCATTACATACATGGAATTTTGAGAATTGTTGCATTTACAACCATCATTTGAACGATACGAGCCTCGTTCCATCAATCCTATCCTAGTCTAACTTAATGCTTCTTGACTAACCTACAACACTTTTACTAACCTAATGCTCTTCGTTTAAGCTAATGCCTGTTATCAAACCAAACGCACCTTTTCTAATTACACGAAAGCCCTGTAATTGCAGTGATTTCGTGAAATTGTGGTTTCACAGTTTCAATCGTTAGTTGTAACGACATTTAAATGTGCTTGCGTCTTTGTGACGCCTTAGAGAGATAGGATAAACGGAATGTGAAGTTCGAATAAACTCCGACTCGGCTTTCGAGCACCAGCGATTTCACTTGAGAGGAACAGGACACTGCAATTAATTGTATTCGTGACTGTTCGCACAGTAAAATAAATATAGATCTCCTATTTGACAACAGCTGTCGTAAATAACAGACTAGAGAGCTCCCTGAGAGCGCATACCTGAGAGCGCATACGATAACGGAAACTCTAAATTGGTTCTGAAATCATGATTGACTTCTTATCAACACCAAAATTTACTCATATGTGTCTTTTGATAGTATTACCAATTCCTGTAATTTTCATGAATATCCGTTCATAACTTTTTGAGTTATGCTGCTAACAAACAATATGACAAACACAAGTGAAATACATAAACAGACAAACCGATTATCACCCAAATTTAATCATTTATGTATTTTAGCATTGGTAACAACTCCTGGAAATTTCATCAAGATCCATTCTTACCGTTTTGAGTTATTGTGCTAACAAGGATAAATCAAACAAAGCAGCAAATGAATGAACAGACAGATCATTAGTCAATTTTTATCTGACAGACGTCAATGTGTAGTTGTTGATGGGAAGAGGAGTGAGTTTTTGGATTTGGTGTCTGGTGTCCCACAGGGTAGTGTTCTGGGCCCTTTGCTGTTCATTGT
>LQNS02276925.1:11520582-11538462 GCA_001587735.2 Parhyale hawaiensis | reverse complement strand
TTACTCCTGAGCTGCGGGAAGAAATTGTTAAGCTCAGGTCCTCAGGAATGACTCTTTCGGCCATATCAAGAGAGGTAAATCGATCCAAGAGCGTTGTTTCTCGTGCTTTGAAGCTCTATGATGAGAAGAAACAGCTGAAATCACCGGTATCTGCAGGCTCCTACGAAAAACCATTGTACGAGTTGATAGGATTATGAAACGTTATGCCCAGAAGAATCCTTTCGAAACTGCAGCGGGAATTTCCAGAAAGCTGAAGGTCAATACCAACATAGAAGTGTCTCGCTATACAGTTTCTCGTCGCCTCAATGCATGTGGGTTAAAGGCACGCAGTTCTGCCACTAAACCACTTATCAGTAAGAAAAATAAGAAAGCAAGACTTGAATATGGGGAAAGGCACATTGTTTGGAGAGATGAAGATTGGGAAAGAGTGTATTTCAGCGACGAAAGTAAATTTAATTTGGTTGGATCTGATGTCAGAAGGTATGTTAGACGTGCAACAGGTGCCAGGCTGAACCCGAAATGTGTCAAAGCATCTGCAAAGCATGGGGGAGGTAGCGTAATGGTGTGGGACATGTTTTCATCTGAAGGAGTTGGACCGTTGGTGGCCATTAAAGAAACTGTCAATGCTAATGTGCATCTCAATCTTGTACAGCAATTTGTTATCCCATCTCTACGATCATCCCCAAACCAGCCAGCAATTTTTATGCAGAGCAATGCCCCGTGCCATACTGCAAAGAAAGTGAAGGAATATTTTGCTGGAGAGAATTTCGAAGTCATGAAGTGGTCTGCCCAAAGCCCGGACCTTAATCCTATTAAAAATTTATGGAAAATTATAGGTGACAATGTAAGAGAACGACAACCATCAACAGTAAAGGATCTGTGGACTAAAATTGAAGAGGAATTGAAAAAAAAAAATAACTTCAGAGTTTTGTAAGAAACTTGTGATGTAGTGTAATCGCCGCTGTAGTAAAGTTATTGAAAATAAAGGTTTTTGTACTCCATACCAATTGTTCTAAACCTAAAATTGACCATTGTTCCATGTCATTTGGTTGTAAAGTTGTATATAGAGACGATCGTTCTCTTATTTTGCACAGTTCAATATTTGTTATTGTTTGTTAGATTGCTCTACTGTATTAAATATAGTTATGTTTGTCCTGATATATTGTAGAAATATGTTAAATACATTCCTTAGGGCCCCATCAAAAGATTCATTAACCTACTCTACATAGTTAACCTTTATTTAAAAAACATGAAAATCGTTCACTTAATTTGCCCGCTAGTGTATACTCCGCTCGATAGGCCCGGAAACTTTTTTTTTTCTCTGTGCTGTCTCTGCCCAGCGGTAATGCAACAGCCAGGTCTGTCAGCCGTAACAGCCTGTCAGCCATACCTCGTACATTACGGTACACACGACTTGGTGTTCATCCATTCCCGCCGGTACTCACGCACACGCGTCAGACGCGCACTATATACATACTTTTTAAAAAGCGAAATACCCAGTAAATTTTCAAAAAATTTGTACTCCAATTTAGTATTGAAATTCATATACAGATACAGCCAGTTACCCAAGCCTTACCGGATTGTTTTGCTTCATTGCCAAGATTTTTCGTTCCATCTCTCTATTTAACATTCTTAGTCACGCCGCTTTGTACGGCACTTCTAGGACAGCCGATGAGATTTTTGAGAAGCTTAATATTCTTGAGGGAAAAAACATGCTTCGGCAGCCCTGCGTACTGGACACATACACAGTCACGGCCAAACATTGGGACGCTGAGTTATGAAAACACGTACACTTCACTTGACGGCCGTGTAAAGCTGCCTAACAAACTACTCCGAGCTAACATAAGGCTTATTACCTCCGCCAAGGAGGTTATGTCTGTTTTTGTCCTGTTTGTCTATCTCTCTGTCTATTTGTCTGTCACAAAAATAACTCAAAAGATTAAAGATGAATCTTTACGAAATTTATAGGGATTGTCAGCCATGTTAGAAAAAACCGATAATAAACTTTCGGTAAAGATCCGTTCAACAATTTGGTTCTTTGTTTGCATGCTTCTTTTTCCTTTGCACTGCAACGCAAAAACCTATGAACGGATCTTTTTGAAATTTGTATGAGTTGTTGGGTAGGTATACCACGAAAAGTAAATGGCGATATTATCTGATTATCCGTTTTTTGTTCATCTGCTCATTTGTCTCTGTTTTTTATTTTATGTTTGTTAGCAATGGATCTTCATGGAGCTTTAAAAAATTTGCAGGAATTGTTAGAAGTGTTAAAAAACATAAATGACCAAATTTTTGTGAAGATTTGCTAGTCTGTTTTAGTAATGTTTGTCAAAATGATTGCCAGCAACATAACTCAAAAAAAATTACGAACGGTTCTTTATGAAATCTGTAGGGATAGTTAGGAATATTGAAGACACGAATGACCAAATTTTGGTGATGATCGATTGTCCATTTGTGTGTTTGACTGATGTTTATCAAAATGCTTGTCAGAGCATAAGTTATGAACTTAAGGAGGGATCTTCTAGAAAATTACACAAGCTGTTATTACTGACCAAAGGCACAAATTTTTCAGAATTTTTGCTGATAAAGAGGAATTTATAGTTTCAAAACCAAATATAATTTTTCGTTAATGTTACATGGCTTGGTGGAGATATGCACTCTCGTAGTACTCTAGTTATCACCCGCAAAGGAAATGAAAGGTGATAATATTTCCGTTGATGATTTAAGTATATATTCAGATTTGTAAATATACATAAACGTATATATATTGTTCTGTCAAACCAAAAAGTGATCGAATGATTTGAACAATATTCCTAATTTATGGTAGAGAGTTTGGTGGGTTGACCTACCGGGCTTTGCAATAGTCCTGACCTGTTTTAATAATTTGCCAACCGAAGATCGTAAAAGCTTTGTTTATGGTGCACCATTTTGCTGAAACACGTAATCTCCATCATTGACGATTTTTCTGATCCAAGAAAGAACTTTTGTGGCCATAATATTCCTGTGTTCAGCCCCTGTCAACCTGTAACCTCCCTTGAAGGACACTGGAGGCATCTTCTCTTCATTGGATGCCACAACGCCAAGCATCATCACAGAGGCCGGATGCTTTGTTGTGGAGACATAATGAACATCAGAGATGTCTTGGCCAATGTTCACAACTCGATCGTTCTATTTGTTGAAGACAGGATCCACGATGAAGGTCTTCTCATCTGAAAAAAATGATAACTCGATTTCCATGACTTTTCAAGTCATTAAGAAGGCGGGAACATCGCTCTTGGCGCTTTTAACCAGGTCAGCAGTTAGCAGCGGTCTTTTCTGACGCATTAAGCTCTTTCCAAGTACACTCTTTACAGCTCTTGACACTGTTGACACAGAAATCTTCTTCTTCTTTGCAAATAAAGTCATTTTGAGCGTCGGACAATTTTCAAAGGCTCTTCGAACATTCTTCCGTTGAATAACTTGTGGTCTGCCTGAACGTGGTCGTTCTTTGAGGCTTTCATTATTCTTAAGGCGGTTTTCGACCCGTTTCACAGTTGATGAACTGACATTTTGAAACCTAATAATGTTCGCCTTCTGGTGACCCACACGAAGGAGAGCTGCTATCCTCGTCCTTTTTGTTTCCATTACCAACAATGTATAAAAATGAGCACTGTTACCAGTTATTATATTACCTGATATAGTTTAGGAATGAGTCATTGTCAATAAATTTCATTGAGTCTTCGAATTGAGTTTCACTCTTTGAAAATACAACAAAACAGGTCAGGACTTTTGCAAAACCTTGTAGATGTGACTTATGCCAAACAATAAGACTTGGCTGGACCTAAAAAATGATGGCGTTGAATTTTCCTCCGATGGGGTGAATTTGTCTCCACCGTGGCAGATTATCCGGAGCACGCACGGGGCGTTCTATTTTCCTCCAATGTTATTATTAAAGAGCTAGTTATTACATTGTATTATATTATATTTAGTAGCTTTATGCGTTCATTTCCACCGGGTGATGGCCTAACGCCAAGAGGCGTTCTAGTTTCCAAAGGTTGGCATCTCCGATTATGTTACGATGGCAAAATCGATGGTACGATGGCCTGCGCCATCGTTCTTACGATGGCGATGACAATACCATCGCTCCATCGGCATCGGAACCAAAATTGCCAATTTTCATCAGCTTTGACCTACGATGAAATAACCTTCGGCGATGGCCATCGTAGGGCATCACAATCGGCGATGGCCCATCGCATTAACACATTTAATAAAAATGCAAACATCTCAGACCACAAACATCGATTAAAAGCAGCATCTCTTATTACCTCGGCCTGTGTGCGATTTTCAAACGATTAATACTATTCCTAGCTGATATAAGGTGCGAAATGTGAGGCCTAGGTTATTAATTGACTTTGTGAGATCTTGGAAATGTATTAAAATAAACTTTGTAACCCCCTCTTTGTTTCATTGTTAAAAAATAAATAAATAAAATTTTCAAACTCGTAAGGCTTTTTTTTTGTGGGTTTAGCCTTCTTTTATCGGCATCGGAAGCACAACCGATGACGATGCCCATCGTATATATGCCACCGCCGATGGCTTGTTCAGTCATTTCATCGGACCATTCCTTGTCATTACATCATCGCCGATGGAGAAAATAGCCATCGCCGATTGTTTGATACGATTTCTATCGGACCATAGCTATCGCCGATGGATTTTTGCGACGTTTCATGGTAACGTCGTAGTTTTTCTGATGGCGATTTTCTACACTCCATCGCCATCGTATAATCGGCGATGGCCATTGTGCCAGGCTCTGCTAGCTTACAACTACTTTAGGATTTTCACTAGCTACTTCATATTATCGTACGTTTATTAATATACTTTATAGTTGAATGAAGGACATATCACGTCTGCAACAAGAGTTGGTAGCATAAATTCTAATTTTTCATCACATCTGGTTCTCAATTGACGCCTGTAGAACAAAGCACCTGGATCCCAAAAAAGTATTCTTTTTAGCATGGATCCCACAGACGTTTCGAATGTAAAAAGGATCGAAATCAACCATCAACCATCCTCACCTGGTAGAGGCTCTTGCTGCTGGCTCTCCTGGACGTTCACGTTGATATTTCTGAAAAAAAAAAGAAATTATATTGATGCAAACCTTGTCAGCAAGACAAACAAACGAAATGATATAGACAAACTTTAAGGAAAACATTCTGATTGTATACAGTAGGAGTTTGAAGTTTGTAATTGTGATCCATAAATTGAACGCGAATTAGAATCAGTCATGGTAAAACATGCAGCTTAAATTAATAGCTGCACTGATTGAGATCGCACAATTTAAGAACTTCAACTCTTCTTTATTTATATAAATATGTATCTCTACAAATATACATAACCGCACAGATATTTTCAGTTGTATTGAAAAGAACTATATGAACTAGAGTTCTCTCGGAAACACCCAGCCCACAGTTTGGCAAAACTTCGACGATAAGGGTCTATGAGGCACTGAATTCCAAACATTACTCACTGGGTGTGGACCAACGAATATAGCGCACCACCTTTTGCTGCACTTGAGAGTCAGCAAGAAATTTAGACGCTTGTGGTCCCGTCGGACACTTTGGTCGACTTCACCGACTTAAGAATAATTTACAAGCAATTAACACTGGAAAGTCGTTCCACAACGGCCAGTCATACGCTCATGATTTAAGATTCGGGGAACTTAAAACTTAACCGGATTAGATCTTTTCCATCAAAGATAGCAAGCCGAAGTCGACTGCGGTGAGCAAGTTGACTTTTATTTCTTACGGCACCAAAGTGATGGGCTCAACGAAGAGGTACGGCAGCACCGTCACCAGCCCCAGCAGGGTGATGGCGCCCATGGCACTCCTGGCCGCCCACTGCCGCATGGCTGCAGCCGCCTTCTCTTAAGCGGGCTCAAGTCGGGTGATATCGGCGGCCAATTCCTTGAGAGTGAGTTACAAAAACTGAGGCTGGGAGCTGCAGAAAGTATAAAAAAATTACTGTAGAAAGCAGTACATTTTGAAAATATATGCAGTATTAAATTGCAAAACGTAAATTTAAGCAGACAGAATTTATTGTACAGAAATATTTATATATATATATATATATATATACCTGCATGCAGTTTTTGTCTTGTTATATCGAAATACGTTATTTAACATCTAAATATCTCATGTTATGTTTTGTATATATCAATATCCCAATAATGTTTTTATTATATGCATCATGTAAATAAGCATAGCGTATTATATTTCATATATATATAAAGATAGCTCTGTATAATATATATGCAGCTGGTAAACACAAACTTTTACAAAACGGAACAAAGCAAAGAATGAATGCGTACCCACACAGGGATCGGATCCGCTGCCACACGAGGATAGCTGCTGGAAAAGCGATGTTTGCTCTGCCCGCAGCTCGATACCAAACTATATTAGTAAACAAATCAAACGAACTATAATTTTGTTCGGATATGCGGTATAATTACCAATATGATCGTTTTTTTTTAGTATTTCGCTTATTATATGACGTAGCGAAAAAATATTAAATAATTCAGCCGTGTGAATGGAAGATGCGGGTGGAGGCTAACGAACAAGTGGATTATAAAAATTCCACAAGATTTTATTTCTCGATACAAGAAGTCGCCTGTAGAACTTCTGTCTCATGGAAAGTATGGATCTATCCCAGGTATTGTAACAAAATGTGTTAATAGCTCAATGAGAATATATCACGTACTAAAATCACATCGTTTGCTCTCTCTCTGAAAAAACCTTCAAATCAGTTAGTTCATCTATATAATAAATACATAGTATTTTCAAATACATATACTGTATGTGATGGCATACATATGCATATTATATATCAAATCAATATAATAACACTGTAGAGGGTTTACAAATTTGCATGATTCATGTTGCACTCTCAGCCAACTAGACGCAAAATAGGCCAGGTTGCACATTTTGTAACTATGTGCACTTTCATGGAAATCCATGTGTGAAAATTAGACCAAATTACAGAAGACGACCAAACTTGGATTTCTAATCCTTTCATTTGAATGCACTTCGTTGTTGGTCAACGTTAAAATTTATACAATGAAGATATTTACTTCTAGCTTCTCTTATCGCTGCCATTTTTATTACTTTCTCTATTTATCGAAACTATATTTGTTATCGTTTCACGATGTACAAATTAAGTAGATGACCAACGAAGCACTGGAGATGCATTTTTTCACGATGCAGTAGCGCAACATACTATTTTTTGAGCTTTCTACAGTTATGGCTTGAGCGCAAGTAGCTATCTGGCCTAGCTACTACCGGGTTGCTATAGTGCAACTCTTAGCATTTCACCTAGTCATTATCAGCAGCATACCGCCTACCGATGTGCGGGTAACAGCCGTGCAGCACCCCACACCTCACATCATTGTTCATACGTCACCGTATAACAATATAGCTACGCCTTCAAGATCGTACCGGCAGTACTTCACGCAACTAAATTTACTCTCGCCCCAGCGATTCCGCGAGGACCCTGTTCTCGCCAGAGCAAAGTGAAATTGTCAGTATATTTCCCCAGTTTACCTTCAAATCGCTGAGAAATATCCCATGTATGAGAGCCACCTAAACAGTGTAAGTCAGTTTATCAATGAAGTACTTTATATATAAGAAAAAATAGCTCCATTGTGACCAACGTCGTCCGTACGCATATTCGTTCTGTTAATTCAATTACCCTCGAGAACTATGTACAAATGCACCACCTCTTCGCACCGATAGTGGGAAAAGCATTCACGGTGCATTTCATTTATTACCTGCTGCAGTCCGCAGCTCAACTCCCGGCACTGTTACCTAACCTCACGGCACTTTACCTCCCAGTCATCCACCAGCCTTTGGGAACCCCATCAGCCCTGAGCCCTGTCATCTCTCCAATACCGCCGCTGCAATTTCACCATCACCGCCGACCATCACTTCACTACAGAAAATAATCAACATTTGACTGTGGTGTATGTTACATATACAAATTTAGTGCTAAGATGTATTCGGTTATACTCTTAGTCAATGCTCACGAGTGCTACCGCTAGATATTTTCTCCGTCACTTTCGGTTCTGTTGGTTGGATTCTGTGTTCGAACTTAGAAGACGCTGATCCTGAGTCACTAAGCAATAGTATATTCTATCATATTTTCCTATGATCAAATTTCTTCTATAAAATTTTCCTCCTCATTGACTCGCCTGATCCTCACCAAAGTGACAAGTATTGCTCCTAAACTTTCCGAGTGGCCATAAGTTTACCCTACTATACGTGGGATTCAAAATTGTTTGCTTTGATCTCAACCATTTTTTTGAGTAGATTACACTTTCTTTTCAAGAACGCTAAAAAAAAAAATTCAAACTTTTTCAGAGACTAGGAGACACACTAGCGAATATTCAATCTCAAACTCCTTATGTGTTGGATCTTCATGGAATATGATTATTTTTTCTTTTTTCTTATTTCTTTATTTTTTTTCCTCACTCATTTTTTTAACAGATTGTAGGTTTAGTTCAGTAATGTTCTACATGAAATAAAAAAAGAGCTTTATAATAATTGAGATCATTCCTAACATTGCCAAAATAAACAGCTCGGAGCCATAGGCCCGCCGTTCGAGCTAATAATAATTACCTATTTTAGCGGCGTTATAACAAAACAAAGTAACACTCCAAATTTCGAGGCAATTTTTGTTTAATGCTTATGTTACGGCGTGTTAAAATATTTTTCGTCATACATATATATAATTAATTAATTGACATGATTGATATGTGACATATTTATATATGCATAATTGATTGGAAAGTGTAGATATATATGTAATATATGAAATGAAATGACATAAAAAGTTATGCATGACGCCATAAGTATTGGGAGGCGAGCCACCCCCCACAAGATTATAAATGACAATCAAAGTAATGAAAACAATAAACAAAAGCAATCATGAAATTAATAATCAATGCTTTTAAAACTCTTTGGATTGACGAATGAATGAAATCAATATATATCAAACGTGAATCAAATAACTTAAGTTAGTTATAGTTAGGAAGTTTAAGCCTCCGTTTCCGAGCAAAACAATATCACAGAGGAAAGAGCAAGGGAAATAGAGTATGCCAAGAGAAACGGGGGAACCCATGCATTAAGGTGCTCCCACCGCATCAAATAACTTAACCTAAGTCGATACGACATTCTACGTTTGTGAAAGTTAATGAAACACACGATAAGCAAACAAACATATTTTATTGGATTAAATATCACAGTATTCGCTGAAAAGGCAAGGAGAAGATCGATGGAACACGTTATTGAATCTCAGCGAGAGCACGCAATTAAATTCGACTGACACATTGAAGACAGCAGGTGATAGAAATAGTCGTCATGATATAACATAATAAAATTCAAATGCCCCAAAGTCTGCATATCTTAGCAAATATTCTCTCAAAATAATGTTATCAACAAGGGAGATCTGTTCACAGAGATCGGTTACTGCAATTAATTTCTTCCGTGAGAAAATGAAAAAAAAAACAGTGCCTCAACCGGTCATGATGCAAAATTCATAATTTTCCATCATGATGGCTTTGGGAGGTTCTGGATAAAAAACACATCTCATGCACCATATTTACGCAAATTGAGCTACGAAATAGCGTTGTACAGATGATGGTAAATACACCGCGCAATGCCCAATGGTATACATTTACCTCGATGTTAATAGAAAAGGACTCGCAAGCAAAATTCGGTAACAAAGTTCAANCTATGTAGTTTACACTTGACATAATCAGCGGCGCTTTACCCGATCTAATATAAAATATTCATACCGGCTAAGCGCATCTTAGTCTACCCCATGTCTTACTCGCTACCTTTATTTTGAGGCGTTAGAACCTTTTTCTATTTTTATTCATATTAAAACTAAAGTTTCAGTTGGCTTTTCTGCTGCAGTATTTCGCACTTTCCACCATTTTCTAATCCCGATCATTCCCAACGCATTGGAGCAATGTTTACCAATATCCATTATCCTCGAGTGGTTTGTGACTTTGATGACTGTCGCAGAATCTTTTCAATGACTCCCATAAAAGAATGATAGTGCTGCAAACGCTGCGACCCCTGATCGTGCTGCAGTAAACACGTTTTTCCAATTTTTTGCAGATTTCCAAATCCCCCCACTGTGCCTCTTACCCAATTCTTCAACCGATGACGCAGAAGCTGTTCGCTGTCCTGGCAAAGGCACATATTATCTTCTTGGTGATGTACACAACAATTTTTTGCTGCAGTAAACACGTTCCCTTCATGTTGCACATATCCAAACTCCCCACTGTGCATCTTACCCAATTCTTCAAACGATGACGCAGAAGCTGTTCGCTGTCGCTATCTTCTTGATGATGTACACAAAAATTTTCTGTTGCTCGTAGAAGTTCGGAATACGCGGGTGGAATATCGGGCCCAATCCTATAGTGAGGCTAAATTGTGACGATGAAAATATGATGGGTTATACGAAGAACCTGGGCCTTAGTGAAGATCCGCTGGATGCTCATTGCTCTGGTCATTAATCGATGAACGCTGATTTTTGGGATAAATTCCGTGTCCAATAATCCGCAAGAGGGGCCAAAATCCCGACGTCAAAATGTAAAGATTCGTATCACGGTGCCAAGTATCGAAGAGTTGAAAAATGACATTTAATTAGAAGAAAGGTGATGCGTCAGTTGGCCCAATAAATTTCGCTTGAAATTCCATTGACGAAAATTCTTCAGGGCAACCATGCTAAATTTCTGCATGTTGTGGATAAATTAACGAGCGAATAAATATAGGAGGATGAGCTAACGCCTCTGCAAGGCGTTTTAGTAAGGCACAACACATCACCTAAGACTGATGAACTCTCAGTTTCACTTAATACCTTCACCACCTACTGTATAATAACACTTCAGCCGGGTCCGCAAGGATCGGAGCTGACGAGAAAGTGCTAAGACGAGCGCTTTGCTTAAACTGACTCTTCAATTCTCTTCTAACCCCAGTCGAACATTGTCATTCGGGTCCTTCTCCCAAAGTTTTATTCCAAACTTACTTATATTGTACCAACCCTCGTACTGCTCCAGCCAATGTATTCCTTAAGGGGCTGCCCGACATTTTGTTTATCATTCATTGGCTGTCTTTCTGATTTCAAAATCCTACCTACTTGCTCTCTCCTCTACACCCTGAAAAAAATATATATGTTCCCTTGCATGTATCAGTTACCATGAGCTATCCTTAATCCCCTCACGGACCCTTATTTGCGTGATTCGCGTCTGCATTTTTCTGATCCATGCGATACGTCAATGGTCACTGTTCTGTAGAGCGTTGCTCAACTTCGAAAATTTGATATCCGTGGACCTCGAGTCTGCTGCGCTCTATGCGGTCAGCATATTTGTCACCTGTCGTTGGCCTACTACCGAGTTGAGAGCTCGGTTCACAAAAGATTTGCCCTCAGTATGTTTCCCAACTGTGTAATTATTTGTAAGAGAAGTATTTTGCACAAAGTGTTCATTAGTTGCATTATTATTATTTTCTTTGACACGGCAATTAATTAATCAATTAGTCACGCGGCAGTTAATTACCCAATTAAATTAGACGACCTAGACACACGTATTCATGTGTATCATTATATCATAACACTTATTTTTCTACTCCTCCCAAAACTCTCAAACGACTTACAATAGTCTTTATTTTATTTCAAGATGCATAAACATCTTATTGTAGGTTTTTTTGACATTTTAAAAGGCCTAGATCATTGCTGTAATTGTACTTATTAATTAGAACTTGATCATTTTTTCATTCTTTCTAGGAACATTTGTGTACGGTGCAACGCGTTACATATTATTTACTGTTCCTTTGTTTACCTCGTCAAGGAAGTTGTGTTTTGGTCGTGTTTGTCTGTCTACTGTAAAACACCAAGTTTACTCTAAAACTAATCAACGGGTTTTTGTGAAATTTACAGGGATTGTTAGGCATGTTGACAGTAACAGATGATTAACTTTTGATAAAAATCCGTTCACCTGTCTGTCTATTTTTTTCGTAAGCCAACTCAAAAAGTTCCGGATGGATTTTCGTGAAATTTTTATGAGTTGTTAGGTATAAAACGTAGAGTAATTGACCTGATTTTTGTGTTTGTTCGTCTCTGTGATGATATGTTTGTTCGTCTCTTTGTTTCTCGCTGTGTTTGATCTTGATCTTATGCTTGTAAGCACAATTACTCAAAAAGATATGGATGGATCCTTGTAAAATTTACAGGACATGTAGTAATATTAAAAGACATAAAAGATTAAATTCTGGTGAGGATCGATATGCTCGTTTGGGTCTTAAACGGATCTTCATCAAAATTACAGGAATGTTTAATTCTACCGAAAAGTACCACTGATTAGATTTTGGTGTTGATACAAAGAAATTCATGGTTTCAGAACCAATTTGAATTTTTCGTCATCGTTGCCTTCCTTGGCGGAAGTATGTGCTCTAGTTTGTAATGAACTTGCATGTAGGGAATCTTATTGCACTCCTTATCAAATTCTGTCTTTTCTTCATGTAGGTTTCTTTTCCTTTCATACATTGTAACATACTGTACCTATATCAAGGTCGTCTTAGTTGATTTTATACTTGTTACATAGAAATTGCTTGGAGGCAGGATAACACGTAAAAATATTTTCTTTGTTTTTCATCCCTATGTTTCTAATTCAACTGCTAAGTTATTATGCACCCTGTTTAATAAATTAAGTATATATTTGCAATGTAAAGTATACGGAGGTGTTACTTTGCATAAGGAAACTTATTAACAAAGATGATAAATCTAGTTTAAACTGGTCATGCGATTTCGCTCAAATCTTGCGCCATAGCTGCAGTAACGGCATTATCTATGAGACACGCGTAACGTTTTAGCATTGGTGCCCCTATCCTGAATTCTTGGAACCGAGTACCTGTGCCATTTCTGTTTTTCTCCTCTTTCTTCTTCTTCTCCCTTCGTGTCCTCTCATGCCGGCAGCACAGGCCTAAAATATGAGACAGTGCGACGAATGCCATTCCGAATTTTCACTAGAGTTATTTGATTATGAAGAAATAGAGCCAGAATCATGTAAATTCTGTTGACAGATACAGGCTCTTAAGGCTGAGAGAGAGAGAAACTGATAAACTATCGCGAAGCAATGCAGCATGTGGAAAGTGATGAAAAGGAAAAAGCTACGGTACTCGTGAAACTGGCTTACAGTTATCACCCTCCCCGTGGAAAACCATCAGGTGCAACAAATGTCAGCGGAGATCGACTGGCGCAATTTTGGAACAGACAAATCATATAGAAGTGAACAATAGGCTTGCTGCCTTCCATGACGGTGACGATAATGTAGCAACATATGTTCGTCCCAAATTAAAACTGTGAACGGGGAGCAGCTGCGCGGGTCACCCCAGTCACGTAATCAGAAGAAGTCAGAGACTTCTTTTTCACCTCCGAGCTATAAAAGGAAACGCAATCCTGCTCCAATTCCTAGTCAGCGAGCGATAAAACCATTTCTTATTTGAGATCAAATAATCAAAGGGCAGTATTATGCCTCTAAAAGGAGCTGCTGGGATCGGAATGTCATCTGCAGACCTCAAGCATCCACTTCTGATACTACTGTAATCTTGAAGGACCTCCGCCGCAAAAAGATAGATCACGTCATTATCCATGTTGGAACGAATGATCTGCGAACTTATTCCGAAACTCAGCTGCAGCTCGTTAAAAACCTCATCACCGCAGCCAAACAGATCTCTGACCATGTCACTCTGACAAGTATTCTGCCCCGTCTCAAGGCTGGTAACCGCCTATACTCTAGGATCTGCTACATCAATAGAGAAATTAAAAGAGATGAGGAAGACTGTGAGCTCAAATTTATTGACCTATTTCCTTCGTTTGATGACGATTGAAGACTATTTTTACCCGATGGAGTCAACTTGAATGGTTCTGGACACCATGTTCTTGGAGAAATGCTGCTCATTACGGCGGCTTCCGAGACCGCTGCTTTGGAAAAAAGGCTTGCGCACAAGACCTAAGACCATTATTATCTCGTGCACCCGCAGCGTCCTCTTGAGACGACACCCAGAAGACCCCCGCACACCCGCAGTGTCTATCAGAAATTTGCCTCTAAAATAAGGCATCCTTAGCACGCTAGCGTAAGGGTACTATTGCAATCACAGAAATGAAACTTACAAGGTTGATAAGCACACCTTTGCCCTTTCCAAAACCACGTTCATTTTTGTGTTCGAGTTTCTAGTTTTCGTGATATAAGGCGTACAAGTCCGTAAATGGGCTGCAGCTGCTGGGTGTCCTTCCAAAAGGACAGCTGCGGGTTCGCGGTTTTCCCACAAGATGACACAGCGGGTGCGCGGGTTAAGCAGCCTCGCCACCCAGCCCCCTTCAACGATCTCCCAGCCGATTTGCCAGCAATGTGGCAAACGGCTATCAATGTCCATGTGGTCGTCCCCTTTAATCCTCAGATATCATCCCTAGTGGGGTAAGGGTTCAGGATCCTAAGGGGAAATGAGAGCGCAATTATCACCAATTCGCTTGACACGGATGAGGAGGAAATTACTCCAACTTCACCTCTCCTACCATCCATAGTCTACCCTCGTATCGATGAACCGCAATATGTCTGAAGGCACTGATGTCCACAACCCACCAACGGCCGCCAAACAGATCTTGACTCATCCAATACTGAATGCGGGAGTCCAGTAAGCTCTCTAAGGAAAAGTCACAGTCTCAGACACGTGTTGCGAAAAAACGTGGCCAATTCCCAAAACCCTCAAATATACCAACGCATGAAGAGAATCGCAGTGCCCGAACGTCAGGTGCAAGGAACATTCCTCCAAAGACGAATTCTTGTCAGCGACCATAAACTAGAATAACGAGAAGCAAGGCAAATGCGGCGGGAAGCGACCTATTCCCCGCCAAATAGCTGCGACGTGAAACAATCTGACAACTTTAAAGCCGAAATACAAAAAAATCTTCCCTTGCTCACCTACAGACAGGCACTCTCGCCGCCACTGACAATGCTTTTGCTGATCTCACGTCCCCAATCTTATCTCCCATCGGACGCTCCAAGCGTATCAGTGTCGGAGAAGCAATGCAAAAACTAGTTTCAAATTCTTGTTTGGCAACGTTCATAGCATAACAAATAAAATGAATGAGCTACAAGCTATGGCAGCCACTATTGCGTATGATGTCTTCGCACTCAATGAAACGTGGATCATTCTTTCAAACAAGAATCTGAAAGCAAAAGTTGCATTGAAAGGCTACAAACTTTTCACTATAGACCGACCTACAGAAACTGGCAGAGGAGGGGGTTCAATCATATATATCAAGGAATACCTTAATCTCCTATTGAAAAGTTTTGCAGCAACTAAAGAATATAAATTTATCACTACCCATGCTCGTCTCGGCTTTCGACAGTCGTTAAATATTATGCGCGCCTATAGGAGCCCTCGCAGTACCACCGAAACTGATGCCGCACTTTACAACAAGATCAAAAATGCACTGAATACTCCGAATGAAACAATTCCAATGCAAGACTTCATCCTACCCCAAATTGATTGGAGTATCTTGTGCAACCTAGCCCCAGGAAGCAAACTGCTCGAACTCCTCAGCCACCTCAACTTGACTCAGCAGGTTAATGAATCTACGAGATAAGTTAATATTCTAGATCTGGTATTCTCCACTCCTGATTGTAGAATTGTTGACCTTGCCATCCTACACCGGCTTGGAGACCACAACATGATTGAATTTATGCTCAAAACTGGCAATGAATTCACCACTAATGCGAGTCATCTCGAGCTGCCAACTATCGACGAGCGGATTTTCAGGAAATGGCTACTGAAATAGAAACAACTGACTTCGAAACCCCTATGAGAGACGCCAGTGTAGAACAATGCTCACATGTTTTGAAGACGAGCATAATGAGAGCAGCTGAAAGACACATCCCTAACTAGAGCACTCTGAGAGCGCATACCTCCGCCAAGTGAGCCAACGGTAGCAAAAATTCAGATTGACTCTGAAACCATAATTTTCTTCGCATAAACTCAAAAATCTAATCATTTGTGCTTTTTTATATTAATAACAACTTGTTTAATTGTTTTGAAGGAACATTGTTTTAATTGTTTTGAACATTATAACTTTTTGAGTTATAATGTTAACCAACGTTATGACAAATATGAGTCAAACATACAAACGAACTTTGAAATATGAGTGGAACTAACTAACCCCGCAGTGTTGTACAAAAATAATGACAGCCTGCAGCAAGCGATGCGATGCTATGCAGAACAGTGGAATGTTTACTAATTATTAATACTTTTTGAAATTGTTTTGTTACTTAAATTAAATTTTTAAACACTTCAATATTTTCAAGTGGTGTATCTTAACTGTTGCACACAGAAAAATGCAATATTTTTAATTTTCTTTTGTTTCTTTCATAACCATGTTGATAATTTTCTGATTCATGCAGAATATACCGTATATTTAGAATTACGCCAGTCTTCAAGCCTTTTGGTTCAATATTTTTTCTCATTAGCAGTAAAATTTTATAAATAACTCATTTATAAAACATATTCGAGGAACTGCTATTTATTATAACAGTACTATTAATTCAGTGTAGAATATCGTATAACCCCGTCTCCTTGTCATCAAGTAGTTGAATTTTCTCCAATCTAAATCCTTCAGATTAGAACGGAGAGACCAGCCAAGTGAGCAACCGACTAACTATCGGGCATTGCAAAAAGTCCAGACCTGTTTTGTATTTTCAAACTGTGAAACTCATTTCCAAGACTTGATGGAATTTATTATTATTATTAAATCACACCAGACTGGCGACGTGGGAACGGAGATACTTCATGAGGTTAACAAACCTCCACGCAACCAGCCCAGCGGGTGAAGAAAACAAAAGAATGAAAAAAGAAAGATCCGAGATCACAGAATAGCTCTGTGTACAGATCGTTTAAGGCTGCTAATACACGCACCAGCAAAGACAGAGAGCCATCAAGACCATTCCAATCATCCACACACGAAGAAAAGAAAGAACGGGAATACTAACCCTTTACGGTATCGTCATAGTTTCAAGGCAAACTCATGAAGGGCACCAGTACGCCGAGTATACCTCACCCGAACAAATGGATCCGGAAGAAACTCAGGCAGTGATGACTAGGGTAGTAATAGATTTTATACAAAAAACAGACCCCACGGACTCTGCAACGAAACACCAGATCACAAGGCACAACACCGTCCAGCATGAACGCACATCGACGAACCACTTTGTCAAGCAAACACAGATAGCAATCGGCAGCAGAACCCCAGACTACAGAGCAGTACTCCAGAAGAGGAAGGACAAAGCAATTAAAGCAGCGACTTGTAAATTCTACCAAGCCAAACACCCTCCAAGCACGCCTCATAAGACCAATTTTCTGCCATGCACGAGAGGCAACTGAACGCATGTGAGGCTCAAACGTCAACTTTGGATCAAAATTGACACCCAAGATTACCAAGTCATCAACCACAGGAAGTGGTACACCATCCAGCATGAGTGCAGAAAAAGGAGGTCCGACTGTACGCGACCTGGAGACGATCATGATCTTAGTTTTGCCCGCATTTAGCCTCATCCCCCGCCTAGAACACCAGGAATCAATCATTTGCAAATCATGCTGAATGAATTCTAAAACCTCTAATCTATCACTACGCTTATCGCAAACAGCCAGCAATGTGACAACATCAGCGTAACCAACAAGTAAATTATTAAGAAGATGAAACAGATCCGCCGTATATACAATGAACAACAAAGGGCCCAGAACACTACCCTGTGGGACACCAGAAACCAAATCCAAAAACTCACTCCTCTTC
>LQNS02276925.1:11480975-11496969 GCA_001587735.2 Parhyale hawaiensis | reverse complement strand
ATGTCGAGCTCGGCAAGGTTCGCATGCAGTCCTCTAATATTACAATAGAGGAGACGACACCCCCGAGCCCGACCAGGTCCCGGGTTGCTTTCAACATCCCCAGAAAGTGAGAGAAAGAGAAAAATAAAAAACATAAATATACAGTAATGTACAAACAAATACAGAAGTATACAACGAAGAAACAAAGAATGCCATGAACTAAGAAGGTAGTATAAAGCATAATAAAGCAAAAACAAATCGACAGTAACGATAGCTACGAAAGCGGCTAGCTATCTACGCGCTCCAGACCCTGCCATCACCAGTACAGGCTTTGGCCGAAAAGAAGAAGAGAAAGGAAAGGAAAAGAGCATCAGGTGGTACTACCTGATGGAAGAGAGAGAGGAGCAGATTGCGGAAGACTGAGTACCCAGCTATGGCACCAGCCTGTTTAAACACTGAACAGGAATTTATCATGTTCTTATCGACCATTCTCAAATGAAATAGATTTTCTTCGAACGTTTTTCAAGAATAACGGTAATCCAGCCCCCCTACCTGTAGATTGCTACTGCAAAATACTTCTGAAAAAAAGACATTTAATCCTGGTGTTACTAACACACTGTTTATAAATTAAACTTCTCTACTCCATCCTATGCTGTCGCAAAGCCTCCGTCGAAACAGTCGACTTTCTGAAAACTTAGTCTCCGAATCCTACCCGCATATAATCTTCAGGCTCTCCTACAAAAACACGTATACCATAGGATCCTATTTTGAATTCAAAGGTGAACCTCCTATACCTCTTCTGTCCAGTATTGCCTCTAAATTTCAACGCAGGAGCTACGACGCTTCGTATGCGGGCTGTCCTGGACAACATTACGAAGCCCAACATATAGGTATATTCAGTAAAACAGGTTTACCAGTTGAAAAACCCTACCCATTCTGCTCCCCGTCTTCATACAGAACAAAACACTCATTCGTTTACAGTAGCAGGAAAGACTCCTTCATCAACTTTTCCGACCCAATAGAACTCACAACTTTAAAACTTGTCTACTGTATAACCATTAAAAAACTTAGCTTCAATGAAATGACTACGCCTGTAGTTCTTATAACAATCTATAACTGACTGTTTCTTCCGACTTTACCACAACTGCTGCTTTCATATCGCCCGACTGTACAAAGACTGATATTGGGACTTTCCGTGCATACACGGGTCATTCGCATTTTACACTTCCCACTAACAAGATCTCTGTTCCGTGCTAATATACAAGGAAAAATTCTTTCTTTTCCGGTTTTTCGTCCAATATTCTCTATTTTGAAGATTGGAAAAGACTGTTTCGTGCAGCAAACTGGCGCTCGTTGGGCTTTGGACCCCGCAGTTGACACCAAATTCTCTGAGTTATTGCGTTGGATACAAAAGGCCCATTAAACATATTTATGCTGTCCCCCGCCCTTTCCCATTACGGATAGAGCCGATGAACTGCTCTAGAGGATGCATGTCAGAAAAGCTGACGCTGCACATCAAGCGTCGCTAGAACTTCGCTGCCTGTCTTAGACACAGGCACAGTTCCTAAACGTTCTGCCATTACGGATACGAAGCCAAGCTTAGGATGCTTGGCTTTGGAAGCATGTAGGGTCTATTATTGATGCCTTTAAGATTATATCGATCTCAATTGCAAAGTTGAGTTAGCTGAGCTCGATGAATTTGATACAGAACTGTCAGCCGGCGCATTGTTTTTGCAACACTCAATCGCGGTCCAACCGTTGATGCAAAATTCGCAGCTCTTAAGAAGAATCCTTCCTGCTCCGTAAAGTGGAGTTTTTGACAGTCTTTAGAATAACCAAGGTTGCTGCTAACTCCTGCAACACGATGCGAAGGAGTGAAAACAATACACTTGTCTGAAGTCCTAGGCAAGTGACGTCTAGTGGGTTTTTGGTAACTTAACTTTACTGTGCCAGTCTAAAGCGCCTTATCCAAGTATTGCATAATACGCTTAATTACAAATCGACTGAAATAGGGTTCGATCTTGGTTTGTATGGTATTTTTGGTGCAGCATCCAGAACAAGCGAAATGTGCAGATCATCGTGAGGGCCGTAACGTGACGGTAGTTCCTCACCCATTGAGTTGAGGTGTCTTCGGGTGGCTCGGTGAAGTCAGATTTAACGAAACCGCAGGGTTTTACAGTCATTGTTATTTCTCTGGACTTCAGACAAGAGCATTGGTTTTGCCGCTACAGATCGTGATAGAAGTAAAGGGAAAGTCGACTAGTCGACATAATATATAAGGGCTTTCCGACACCCTTTACGGAGGTGTTCCGGGAAAAACAAATATTCGACACTTACTGGATTGTTCGCGAAGTACTGCAATATTCTCAGTTCAAATAGTTTGGAATTGTTTTTTTAATGTTAAAATGGTCTGTAGTAGAAGAAAATAAATTATATATATATATAAGCACTTGTGATAAGAAATAAGGAACTACTGGAATAAAAAACTAATAAATTTAGAAAAAGCGGCCAAAAAGTGAAATTTTGAAACTCATTTTATCTCAAATATTTTTTATGGGATATTAATCTACGATACTTGGACACAAGAGAAATTTATCAGAACACCTTTCTATCTTTGAAATAGTTGACAAAATTGAATGCTGAACATTGGCTACTCACACGTTCCAAATTCTACTCATTACACGTATCTTTTCCATGAGAAACTAGAGCTTAAAACAAACATTTATGCATGGTCCAGCTATATAAACGGCCTTTGAACATTTTAAAATAGCAATATTTTATTATACATTCAGATATCTGGATTTTTGTTTATGTTACTAGGAAAATAGCAACATTTTATAATACTTTTGGATATCTGGATTTTGCTTTTTGTTACTTGAAAAATAGCAACATTTTATAATACTTTTGGATATCTGGATTTCTATTTATGTTACTTAGAGGAAATCAATGTGGAGTTTTCTTATTAACATTTCACATAATTTATTTCCAATCCTGATAAGTATAAACGTTGTAATTTTTTAATTCCGGCTTGTTCCGATAGATACTCTTCACCACAAGACAGCACAGGAGTTTACCTTCAAGAGCATGGATGATACTTCTGCTCATGTTTGCTCAAACGGGAGTTATTTGGCTCTAACGGGTTGAACCATGTGTAGCTGAACGAAGATACTCTCCGCTAACACGTCTGATAAAGTTGAATGAGACTCATTTCTTAACCCCAGTGTGACTGTGTGAGCCTGTGAAGTGCGACCTCATTGGTGTAACATATTCATTCATTGTGGGCGCCATTAATAGTTTTATGAGCAGGACCTTACACGCTTCTCTCTTTGTGTTTTTACTTTAATTACGAAACTGCTTCAGTTTATTGAATTCACTGTGGCTATGCAGATTGCTTTGATTCTAATGACGAATTTATGTCTTATTTTTCAGATTATTGAATAAGGAATAGCACTAAAATTTGGGTGTTTAGATCTCATCCGATCCCATTCGGCAGCATGGCCGGTCAAATTTGAACATTTATGAGAAAATTATTGAATTCAGCGACAAAATAATGATTCGTCAAAAAACAACTTCACAGTCAAGAGCCAACAGCGCAAAGTTATACCGGTGACTGATCTGTGACCAAGATAACTCGAGAAGCTATAAACGGATTTTGACAAAATTTACAGGGATTTTTTAGTATATTATGAGAAATAGATGATTAACTTTTGGTGAAGATCCATCCTTTTGTTGGTCAGCCTCATCTTTCTCAATATAATAACTCAAAAAGTTACGAACGGATTTTTATTAAATTTTCATGACTTGTTAGGCATATCACGAAGAGTAAATGACTAAATTTTTGTGGTGATCTGTTGGTTCACTCGTGTGTTTGTCGCAGTGTTCGATTTTGTTTCTTAGCGCAATAACTCAAAAAAAAATGAATGGATCTTTATGAAACTCACAAGAGAGGTTGGTGATGTTGAAAGACATAAATGATTAAATCTTGGGGCAGATCGGTTGGTTCGTTTGTATGTTTGACTTATGTTTGTTATAATATTTGTTACCAACTTGCCCAAAACTTGTTTAATGAATTTTTATGATTTACAGCAGTTCTTAGTAATATTAAAAGACATAGCCAAATCATTAAATTTTGGTGCAGATTGGTTGGTTTGCTTGTATGTTTGACTTATGTTTTCATTATATATATATAAGCGCAATAACCTAAAAAGTTCTAAATGGATATTATGAAATTTACAGCAGTTGTTAGTAATGTTAAAAGGCATCATTGATAAAATTTTGGTGCAGATCAGTTATGAACTGGCCTTTAAAAAAAATCCTGAAGATCCTAACTCAATCAAAAGGCACAAATGATTGGCTTCTGGAGTTGATACAAAGAAAATCATGGATTCAGAGCCAGTTTAAATTTTTCGTTACCGTTGCCTTACATGACGGAGGTATGCGCTCTCACAGTGCTCTAGTTCCCCATCTCATACTGAAGAAAAAATTTCAGTCGAGAATCCTCAACATCACGATGCCATACACAGAAAATAGGACACATTTTAAGACGTTTCACACGAATGACACTCCGCTCGCAAACGCTCAGCTTTAGAGATATTTGACTCCGAAGCTACCACTGTTCTGCTAAGGGAGAAAATACCCAGCGCTCCAAAATAACATAAACTGTGCTAGCCTAACCTTAAAAAGCTATTAAAATGGCTTTTTAACCTACAGTGCCATCGCCGGGTATTTTCTCCCTTAGGAAAACAATGGGAACTTCAAAGTCAAACATCTCGAAAACCAAGCATTTGCAAGCAAAATGTCATTCGTGTAAGACGTCTCTAGATGTGTCCTACCACCCACATATGGCCTCAAAACGTTAAAAATTCTCGAGCGAATCCTTTTCTTCAGTATTAGATATGCGAAAAATAGAACATCAGAGTCAAACATCTCGAAAAGTAAACCTACTCCCCCCCCCAAAAAAAAAACGGTTGCGATTCCAGGACTTAGGACGCGTCAGTCCACAAAGAAACACACCTCAGATGCATCAAACCTACTGGACGAAAGGGTAAATATTAGCCCTATTTTCACCTGATCAGGACATGTTAACATAAATTGATACTTTGGCATTTTTGTAATTCTGTTTGTATAGAAGTAAAGTAACGGTGGCAAAGTAGCGCTAAAAAGTAGCGGCGCTACATATACTAGCGCTACAGTAAATATGTAGCGGCGCTATTGCTACAAGCTTTAAAATGTAGCGGCGCTACTGCTACAAGCTTTAAAGTGTAGCGGCGCTACTGCTACAAGCTTTAAAATGTAGCGGCGCTACTGCTACAAGCTTTAAAATGTAGCGGCGCTACTGCTACAAGCTTTAAAATGTAGCGGCGCTACTGCTACAAGCTTTAAAATCTAGCGGCGCTTCTCCCACAAGCTTAAAAATGTAGCGGCGCTACTGCTACAAGCTTTGAAATCTAGCGGCGCTACTGCTACAAGCTTGAAAATGTAGCGGCGCTACTGCCACAAGCTTAAAAATGATCGGCGCTACTGCTACAAGCTTTAAAGTGTAGCGGCGCTACTGCTACAAGCTTTAAAATCTAGCGGCGCTACTGCCACAAGCTTAAAAATGTAGCGGCGCTACTGCTACAAGCTTTGAAATCTAGCGGCGCTACTGCTACAAGCTTGAAAATGTAGCGGCGCTACTGCCACAAGCTTAAAAATGTAGCGGCGCTACTGCTACAAGCTTAAAAATGTAGCGGCGCTACTGCTACAAGCTTTAAAATCTAGCGGCGCTACTGCTACAAGCTTAAAAATGTAGCGACGCTACCGCTACAAGCTTTAAAATGTAGCGGCGCTACTGCTACAGGCTTAAAAATGTAGCGGCGCTACTGCTACAAGCTTTAAAATCTATCGGCGCTACTGCTACGAGCTTAAAAATGTAGCGGCGCTACCGCTACAAGCTTTAAAATGTAGCGGCGCTACTGCTACAAGCTTTAAAATGTAGCGGCGCTACTGCTACAAGCTTTAAAGTGTGCGGCGCTACTGCTACAAGCTTTAAAATGTAGCGGCGCTACTGCTACAAGCTTTAAACTGTAGCGGCGCTACTGCTACAAGCTTTAAAATGTAGCGGCGCTACTGCTACAAGCTTTAAAGTTTGCGGCGCTACTGCTACAAGCTTTAAAATGTAGCGGCGCTACTGCTACAAGCTTGAAAGTGTGCGGCGCTACTGCTACAAGCTTTAAAGTTTGCGGCGCTACTGCTACAAGCTTTAAAGTTTGCGGCGCTACTGCTACAAGCTTTAAAATGAAGCGGCGCTACTGCTACAAGCTTGAAAGTGTGCGGCGCTACTGCTACAAGCTTTAAAATGCAGCGGCGCTACTGCTACAAGCTTTAAAGTGTGCGGCGCTACAGTAATGGAGTTACTGTAGCGCCGCTAAGCCCACCTCTGATCATTGGAACACGCTTCTGTCTTCAGCTAGTACAGGAATGGTGCGGTTAGCTTCTCGTGAGATACACTACCGGTATTGGTAACTTCACATGTAATGGTTAGTTTGCTTGTCGACAGATTTAGGCAGAATAACGTACATATTTTAAAGCATTTCAAATATTTCAGATACTCTAAAATTTTCCTCGATATATTTGACTTTAATGTTCTCTTTGTTTTTTTTTATTGAGATCCACCATTACGGCCGTGTCTCGCCATCGAGAACAAAGCCTCGTAATAGATTTTCGGTTACAGCGTGTCTCTTACTCATTAATATGTAGGACGTGTTCGAACACGTGTACGATCACCGCGCCTTTGTTGATCAACGAAAGTAGACGTAAGCATGGCTATAATGACGAGTGTGACAGAGAAACAGTGGGAACATTAAAGTCAAATATCTCGAAAACTAAGCAACTGCGGAGAAAACGTTATTCATGATCAACGTCTTAGAATGCCTTAGTTTCCCTAAATGTGCCTACGAAATTATTAGATGTCAATAATATGACCTCTTCGGAAATTTCACCAAATACACTTTGTAACCCACTCTTTGCTTTAATATCCCTAAAACTAAACACATTTTTAACTCGCAAGGCTGTTTTCTGCAGTTTTAGCCTTATTTCATTACATCATCGGCATCGAAAGAAGAACCGATGATGATGCCCATCGCATGCCATCGCCGATGGCATGTTCAGTCATTTCATCGGATCAGTGCTTCCTCAAAACACCCCCGCCGATGGAGAAAATGGCCATCGCCGATTGTATTATAGAATTTACATCGGACCATCGCTATCGCCGATGGATTTTCGCGATGTTCCATCGTAAAATCGTACTTCTTCTGATGGCGATGGTCTTCACTCCATCGCCATCGTATAATTGGCGATGGCCGTCGTGCCAGGCGCTGTCTATCAGTGACAACTTTATACTGAGAAGTAAAAATAATAAAGATGATCTTTGGCGCGTATTCCAAATTTACGGAAAATTGAGTCTTGGAGTCCGCCCCCACTTGTCGTCCTCTTCAAGTTTCAGCAAAGAAGCATCGTTCATTTCTTATGATGGCTCGTGCATGTGTTACATTTGCTGCAATTATATTTGGCTAATAAGTATATACATAATAAATAAATATGCACGAATTATCTTGAATTAATTAACTCCTGCCATCTTCTGGAGGCAAGCGACTTCCAGCAGCGAGTGTTAATAAGGGATGTCTTTCGCATATGAGTTATTTTTCGCAAAGAAAGAACAAAACTGATGCTGGACAAAAACAGGAAATTATTAAGGAAATGTGCTCAGCACCAACAGTGATGAGAAAATATCATGTTTCAAAAAACTGTGATTCATGTATAATTTTTCAAGCATTCTCACAAAAATTCCTGTGCCCCCCTCCCCCCCTGTATCCACCAGTGCATGTTGCGTTAGAATGGTTGTTAGAAGACTGTGCTAACGCTTCAGGCAATGTGTTTTTAACCTTGCAACTTAATATCCAGGATGAGCGCAGAAATGAGCAGAGACGCAGTCCTGCTAGGAGCGGTGTTCAACCCGGAGCTTTTTGAGTCACTTTTGTCTTCCTACCTTGCTCATCTTGAGGCTGTTCGTAACACTTGTGAGCGTAATCCGACAGTAAATTATTGTTCTGCCCGACTATCACATCGGTTATACTTCCTTAAATCTGCTGGAGCTATCACTGCTTGGCACTCCTGCGATAACTGATAATGATGGGGTAAATGCACGGTTAGTTTTTCAGATGAATACTGCTCGGAATTCTAGAGAAACTAAGGTGCCAGGCAGTCAAAAATAATGAAAAGAATGTTCGTTGGCCTAATTTTCATCACTTGCGAACAAAATGAGAGAGGTGATAACGTTTTCGTTGTTGATAATAGTATATATGTTTGTATATTTGCCTGTGCTCACAATAAGTGGTCGAAGGAGTTGGGCAATCTTCATAATTTCTTGTAGGGAGTTTGTTGAGTTAACCTAGATGTGACCCATGACAAAAAAACTAGTCCTAGCAGGCCTTAAAAAATGACAGCGTTGAATTTTGCTCCACCTGGTCGAATTTGCCTCCACCTCGGCAGATCGTCTCGAGGCCTCTCACTTTTTCTGTTATTAGGAATAGGAGAATGGATAAAGAACAAAGGAGAAGGAATCCGATCAGAGTGCAAACATTTAGAACCGCAAGACATTATAAGCACTGCTACCGTACAACATGAGACCCATCGGGAGCAGGAGGTGATTAAAATTTTGTAGAAGAGAGAAGTTAGTCTTCCATCTTCCGAGCTCAAGAGAAAAACATGAAGTACTACTCATCAGAATCTAACTCCAGCATATTGAAAGGACTTATTTGCTGGTTATTTTGGGGCTGTTTGATGCCCTTCTGAAAAATTTTCTGCTATTAAATTCTTCATATCCAGATCAGGATGGAGAGATAAACCAACGAAGCAAGCAAGCAATCAACCCCCAAGTGAGCATTTTTTATGCCATAGATATATGTGTACCCGGTTGTCATAAACAACGGCATTGAATTTGTGATGAACCTATATATCGCTGTTGCTTGTGTACGGATTTCGCTGCAAAGGCGTATCAGTCTTGTATAGGCTTGTTCATCTATTAAGTCAACTAGAGCACTCTGAGACTGCATACCTCCGCCAAGCAAGGCAGTGGTAACGAAAAATTCAAATCGGCTCTGAAACCATGATTTTCTTTATATCAACACCAAAATTCGATTACTTTTACGCTTTAATAATCTTAACAGTGTCTGTAATTTCCTTGGATATCCGTTAATAACTTTTTGCGTTATGCTGCTAACAATAATTTTAACAAACATTAGTCAAACACACAAACGGATCAACCTATCATCACCAAAAATTAATCAATTTTGTCTTTCAACAAGACTAACAATTCCTGAAAATTTCATAAAGACCCATCCACAATATTTGAATTATAGCGCCAACACATTTTAACAAACAGTAGTCAAACACACAAACGGACCTACCCATCATCACCAAAATTCAATCAATCTTGTCTTTTAATATTACTAACAATTACTGAGAATTTCATAAAGATCCATCCTTATTTTTTTTTAGTTATTGCGCTAAGAAACATGAAATCAAACACAGCGACAAACTAACGTACAAAAAGATCACAAAATTTGATCATTTACTATGTGTAATAAACCCAACAACTCATGTAAATTTCAGGAAAATCCATCCAAAACTTTCTAGGTTAGGGCACTAACAAAAAAGCAGACAGACAAACAAACAAACGGATGGATAGATCTTCACCAAAAGGTAATCATCTGTTTCTCCTATAACATACCTAACAATTCTTGCAAATTTCGTCAAAATCAGTCCATAACTTTTTTCAGTTATCTTGATGACAGACAAACAGGCAGAATAACAGACAGACAGACAGACAAAGCCGATCAATACATAACCTCCTTAGCGGAGGTAATAAACAGGCGATCGATGCAGACTGCGGTACACGGCGAGCAAAATCGAGAAATTGAAATGTTTGACAGTCAGGTAGTATTCAGAAAATGGCGTTCAACAAATAAATTTGCAAGCAGTGGCTACATAAAATCAAAATTTGACAATAAAAATTAAAAATGTTTGGCCACTACACAGCGTAAAGTTACATTTTTTGCAAAAAAGTCAGTTAAATAAAATAAAAATTATAAGTGACAGGAACGCAAGTCAAGTCTATTGAAGAACAAGCAGCAAGAAGATGACCTATGGATATCATATATATCTCCAGCACATCAAACTAGTAAAACGTGCAGTGCTTTCAATTTTCAAGCGTTCGTACCCTTGCCATCAAGTACAACTTAACGACCCATTCCCTTTCAGAGGAAGAATTTTCTCCTGTCTAATCCTTCACATCGGGGCTGTGAGCCCAACCTCCTAACCAACGGTCAATCAAACATGCAAGCAACTAAAAAGCTTTGTTTTACTAATAGAGTGGCAAAGTGAGATGCAAAACAGTGCTAGAGGTTAGCTTAGAATTCAATTCGAAGAGGCACTCGATAGAGATTGGGCGACTCCACGTAATAACTTAATCACACCAGATACTCGTCAATGGAATACCCGAACATTTCGAAGTCGAAGCGGTAGCGATCGTAGAGTTGCAAGACGAGAGACTTGGGCAGACCCTGGAGGGATGGAAACGTATTAATCATATGGAAAACCAGAAGCTTCCCAAGTTTTTGTGTTCTGCTTTATTTAAAACTATATCTTCTCTTGCAAGTAATTAAATGAACAAATACAATTGTCATCAAACTCAACATTTATTTATATAAACTTCCACGTCTGACAGTTTTATGCCTTTTGGGCCATTCGTCTTCCTTCTACGCTCTCTCGGCAGACAGATAGGCCCCGACGTCTCCTCAAGGTGGATGCACAGTTGAACACCCGCTTGGACAGCAAAAAGTGCGCAAATTTCAAACTTCACCAGCGAAACTTGCTAAGCCAGATGCTACGACGGCAAACGTTTTCGTGAGCCTCTTGGCTGACATACAGCTTTGTGTACAAGTTCGTAACAATGTGTACGAGGAACATTCGTCTTCAAAGTTAACCATGTACTTAGTACACTTAGAACAGAAATAATAGCTTTAACACAAAATTGACCACATCTTATTTTTGCGCGATCAAATTCTCATGAAACATGCAGGGAAATCGTGACATTTTATTGTAACACTGTTGAGTTTGTTAGTATTTTGCCGTGTCTCCTGATTGACAACTCTTTGAATTTTTTCTCTTTTTCAGGTGAATGACAAGAAAAGCTTACGTATACGGCTAAAATGGGACGTGGAAAAGCTCTAACAAACGAGGAGGAAGAAATTTCTATCGATGAAACTGCTAAAGGCACATCTTCTATAATGTTATTGCCCGAAAAATAGGACGCCGTATTGACACAGTGACAAAATTCCTGAAGGACCCTTCAACACGAAAAAAAAAAATCAGATGCTGGGCATTCTAGGACTGTTACTGATAGAGACATGGGAAATGTCGTTCGTCAGCTACGTAAAAGACCCGGTCAATTTTTACGACTGCTGGGCTTTCTAAAGATGACATGTGATTTTACTCGTTTAGTTTCAAGCCTTTCGAGTTTACGGAGAGCTTCTTTTACCTCAGCACGAGAGCTTCGCGAGACAGTGAAAGAAGGCCACTTGGCTAAAACAGTTTTAGTGGAAGCCATAAGCGACGTTTCGGGTACCTGTACCCATAGTCATGCAGAGTAAATTGAAGGAGGAGCAGTCAACACGCGCTTACTGTATAAGCCTACCGGGCAACACGCATCCGGCTTTCTTTCACTGTCTTGCGAAGCTCTAGTGCTGAGGTGAAAGAAGCTTTCCATAAACTCGAAAGGCTTGAAACTAAACGAGTTAAAACCACATGTCATCTCCGATTCAACGAGACTTGCCTTATATACAAAATATATATATTTCGATACGGACCTGTAGATGGACAACAATTTTTCTTTTCGGATCATTAGATGGCCTGCGTCTTTTCAAAGATACTATGAATCTGGTACGTCTATCGTCCCAGGCAGTTCAAATAGCCTGAAAATAAGCCTGAAAACCATTTAAACACCATAGATTTTCTCCAGTTTGGTCTCATTTAAAGGAAAATAAATCTACGTTTGAACGCTCGTCCACTTCTCGACAGATAACCGTCCAAATATTTTTATACTGTTACCCACCACCACCGACCACCACCCTATCGTACGAGGAAGCTTGCCAGCAATGAGCTCTCCAGGTTAGACCGAGAACCTTGTAGGTTAGGCGGCGTAGGTCTGGTTTGTCTAGTATCTTAAACCCGTATATGGGCGTTTTCGATTGGGACACAAAGTCAAGCTGCTTAGCTTAAATTGAGCAGAAAGTCAATTCAGACCGTTCTTTTCGCCACTCTGAGTTGAGTTTAAGGCCTTAAGCTCAACTGGCTTTGACCGAAAACTCAATGCTGCAGCGGAAGTGGTTCGAGATTCTTAAGCGTAAGGCACTTGACTTCATCCTAATGTAAGCAACAATGGTGGTATGGAAACCAACTTTTTTCCATTCAGTGAATTAATAGTAAAACAGAAGGAAAATTTTTTTGCAATATCAACCTCCTAAAACAACGATTTTAAAAAAAATACTAGTTCGTTTTCCATGAAAGCCACAAAAGAATAGAATAAAACCTTTTCAGGGTTAACTGAAGTATATTGTTGTGGGGCGTGTTGCAATGAGGCCTTCGGTGTCATCATGGGTGTATCGTAATCACACCAAAACCGGGCTACCACAGCCTGAAAAAAACGTTACCGTAACCCGAAAAGTGGTTATGATAGCGCCATCTAGCAATGAGCGGTGTAATTAGCTCAACTAGATTGAAATTCCGTTTTAATTGAAATTTGGTCAATGTAAGTTTCAAGTAATTGATCTGATTGACTTATTTTTGTTCACAGAGTTTATTTGTTGCGTATTTGAATGAATTTAGTGCTCTTTTTATTCAAAATAAACCTTTGTGCTCAGTGACCTACATCGCCGTAACTCGTGTCGCAGTCGTCATTTGAGCTATGATTACGACACGGGTTGCGACTGGCTGCGTCACCGGTGTAGCACCGGTAACCCAGAAATACTGATTGCGCCACACCCCAGGCTGTGCGACACAGGTTGGGTAACACCGGGTGACTGTCACCGATGACAATCCTCAAAAATTGTAGGGTTATGAGCTGGGTAACACTGCCTTTGTCTTCAAACATTGACTTTAATACTCAAAAAAATAGTACTACAAAGTATAGGACAGCCATATATTGCTGAATTCTGACATTAATTTTGAAGCCCTTTTTTGTAGTTTTCTTAACTCTCTATCCTAAAATACAGCCAAAATAAGGCTTCGCCAAAATGTATATGTTCAAGCTTGCGTGTTGTGACACTGAAATCGCTCGTCGCATTCACTGCTACAAGGCTAACACTGCCAGAGTAACACCGGCGTTTGATTGCAACATGCCTCTGGTGTCGTTACACTCTTTGCTTGCTGACTCGAACCATGGATAGGTAAAATGACAAAATGACAAAAATGTATCAGTCGCTCGCGCATACCAGTGATGGGTTCTGTTTAGGTAGTAGGCCTATCATCACTGCTGTGTCCGACACATCATACATAACTAGCAAAAATTAGCAGTGCCAACCCCATATTTCTAACCTAGCCTATCTTAGGAAACGACACTGATGCTTAACTTTTAAAAGTTAGGAACGAAAGACAAATTTTACTAGTGACATGACAGCTTAGGTTAATATTTTTCAGCTTAACTTCTAAAATCCGTTCGATTTGGCACGCTTAAATCGGTCCGAAAAGTCAAGTCAAGTGCACTTAACTCTTCGACAGCAACGCCCCAATCGAAAACGTCCTATAGATCATAGCAAATTAGCAGAACCAGTCATACGTCGCCTAACCTATAAAGTTATCGGCCTTACCGATGGCTTCATTTTTTGGTTAGCTATTCGTTAATTAGCGTCAATATTTGATTAGCCTTACTTAGCGTCGTTATTATAGTGCTTATCGCAGCTTTAATGCCATGTAAACAAAGGGATGTACCTCTATTAGGCCACGTCGACCTATATATACAAATATATGTATAGATGTATACATTAATCTTCAAAGAAAACAATATCACCTCTCTCTCTCTCTCTGCGTTAGCGGGTAATAGAATGTACAGACATTACCTCACCGTAGAATTTCCACGGGTCCCGCTAGTTATTACGCATACAGAAGATGACTTGCGAGTAGTAGCACCTTAAATTTAAACCTGACTCAGTATCAAGGATATCCTAATTTTTCCTTGCATAATAAGAAAGAGTGACGGTCGTACTAACTGTGGAATAGGGTGGAGCGATTTTCCATTTTGTTTTATTTTCCATAGTGGCTAGTTGGGAAAAGTTTCCAAATGGGGAGAAAAAAATTGTGTTAAAAGCAATTTTTTCCTAGACAGATATCTTCTAGCGCCCCAAGACCCTTAAAGTTGGAAAGAAGTGCTCCTGTAGGTGAAAAAAGTCTTGTATTTTTTATTTCTATTCACTAAACAGTAGTTATACATCAGAGAAACACACAGGCAAAGTTTTAGGCAGCCAGCGCAACGCTAAGTGGGAAGAACAGTGGGATGAAGGGGGCCGGGCTTCTAATTAAATTTCGCCTGTTAACTTGATTATATAGCGTCAAATGGCATTTTTCGCAGCACTGATACCATCTACATTGAGATAGGGACCACAGCATGCCCTACTTCTATTAAACATTCATGTAGATGGTACCAGTACTGCGGAAGAAGCCATTTGACTCGAGATATTCAAGCTCGTAGGCAGAATTAATGCGAGGCCCGGCCCCGTTCTACCCACGTGGCGTTGCACTGGCTGCCTAAACCTTTGCCTGCGTGTTTCTCTCATGTATAACTACTGCTTAGTGAATAAAAAGAAAAATAAATAAAAAATTTCAACCACAACAGTCCTTTTTTCCAACTCCAAGGGTCTTTTGCATTTAACACAAATTTTGTCTCCTCATTTGGCAATTTTTCCAAACTAGCCATTATAGAAAATCAAAAAAGTTGAAAAACGCTTCACCCTACTGTGGAAGAAGGGAAGAAATGGAAGGAGGATTGCGATAAATTATTACCTCCACTAAGGAGATTACGCTTATGTTGAGTTGGTCTATTCTTCAGTCTTTTTGTCAGGCTGTCTCCAAAATAATTCAAAAGTTTTGAATGGAATCTTATGAAATTTGCAGGGATTGTTAGGTATGTTTTAGAAACGCTTGATTAATATTTTGGTGATAAAAATCGTAGTTTTAGGACCAAACTGAATTTTTCGTTTACGTTGTGCCTTACTTGGCGAAGATCTGTGCTCTCGAAGTGCTCTAGTTTCATGATGTTTCACGGATGTGTCAGCTTACCTTGAAATACTCCAATGCGCTGGCAGTGGCATTTGTTGGATGGTCCCGCACTGTGTGGTCCGCCTCTATGCCATGTATCCTAAGCATGTACCTGAAAAGAGAGCTAATTTTAAGCTCAACTATTCTCTAAACTATTTGTCACACCAAACAATCGATATAATAATTATAAAAACATGATCGGCTTTGAAGTTGGGGAGAAGAAGTCTTACAGGTTTTGGTTATTAGTATCGAAATTCCTCAGTTGACGACCTTTGGCCAAAGATGATCGAAAGAACCATAAAAAACTTTAATACAAAAGGAACGTCAAATACTTGCCCGAGTACGTCAGTAACAAAGTACTTATTTGCTCTTCACGATATAGTTGGGCCGAAACGACTATCGGGCTAATCTGGAATAACTGCTTCATCGAAAAAAAAAGACACATAAGACAACAGGCTGAAAATATATAATCGGCAATAATTTAGAGCAGTGGTACTCTACCTTTGCTACGGTTTGCACCCCTGGAGAACTTTTCGCAGGACCTCGCACACCATAACGCTAATGTGAGTCATCTCAAGCTGCCAGACTATCGACGAGCGAATTTTCAGGAAATGGCTACTGAAATAGAAACAACTGACTTCGAAACCCCGATGAGAGACGCCAGTGT
>LQNS02276925.1:11447406-11459414 GCA_001587735.2 Parhyale hawaiensis | reverse complement strand
TTTTTTTTTGTTATAAAATGCAGTATTTCCAAAGGAAATGCCCTTGGCATGTTTCATTTATAGTGCCGCCAGCCCCCTAGAAATTTGGTATACAATAGCCTTTGGTATACTGATGATTTTGCAGCAAAAAAAAAGGCAAATTTGGACCCCCTGTGGACCCATTTCTCCCCCCCCATTTTGGGGGGGGTTCTAGTGCCGCTAGCCCACTAAAAATTTAGGACGTAATGCCCCCATACCTGAAGTCACTTTGTGAGCAAAAAACAGAAAATTAATAATTTTGACCATTTTCGTCGAAACGACCCCCTTAAGCCAGATAATGCAGATAACTGACGAGCAAAGAAGCAGAAAAAAATGAAAACAAACTGTAACGATCTTAGGTGATTCTGCAAGCGCTATTAGTTGCAGTGAACTCTCGGAGATTCAGAGACGTTCGTGCAGGTGGGAATGATAAATTATGGTTTTGAGTGGCTTGTGAAGCTTTAGGCAACATGCTAATCGGATAGTTTGGTCACTGCTCGGATGATGTTAAGTGCCAGCTGCTTCGGAGCTACTGCTATCCCCTGTACTGTAACTCACTTTGGTCGAACTTTAACCAGAAATCGATTGGACGACTACGTGTAGCCTATTATGATATATTTCAGCGCCTGTTGAATGTGCCAAGGTCAACAAGGGCAGGTATGATATTTGTTCAAATGTATACGGATTGTCTCAAAGTCAGGTAAGAAAATGCGCTCTGAGTCTTCACCTCAAGATAGAAAAATCGCATAACGCCTCACTCAAGGCCCTGGCTACAAACTATTTCACATGTATAGCCGATGGCAACGCATACTATATCCAGACAGCTAGGGGCCAAACAATGAGCCGCAATGCAGTGTAGTTTGTAATGATGGTATTACCTGATCTTTGTAGCAAATGTAACTTTAGTATTAAGCTGTTTCTTGTGTACCGTGCCCCTATGTGCACTTAATAAAGCATATTATTATTATTATTATTATTTGGCCATTAAGAGTTCGTGACTCCTGGAGAAGAAATTCGTATCTGTGAAGAGTGTTGCTCCCAATGTTTATCAAGACGGTATGTAGAGGCTTTGATTGTCTCTGCACCGACAACTGCGGAGAAAAGCCCATGCTAATCGTTCACTATAAAATATGGGAAAAACTGCTAGCTCAGCGGAGTTTTCGATCTTTACGTTTGAGTTTTTGACCGCTGTTCCGGAGGCGATCCTCGACCTCTCTGTCATTGAGCCCCGTTGTAGGCACGTCATAGGCGCCATTCAGGTACTTGAATGTTTCTACTACGCATCCCCTGAGTCACTTTTTCTCGAGAGAGATAGAAGTCCTTCTTCCTTTAGGTGACACTCATATCACATGTTTCACAGCTTGGGTATAAATTTTGTTGCTCTACATTCGATTCTTTTCATTTTATTGATGTCGTTGCACCGTTGTGGTGACCAGATTTGAAGAGAAAATTCTGAATGTGGGTGCACTAGAGTTTCATACAAATGTAAGGAATATGTGCATGTCCACTCAAAATTTCTGGTAATGAATCCCAGTTTTCTAATCGCCAATCTCACACTCGTGTCAACATGCTGATTAATTCTATCTGTTCATTTCCAGTCGGGCTGAGGCGTTCTCTGGTCCAATGAGTATTGCCAAACTTTTCCCAGCATTGAAATTCATCTTCCATATTTCGGCCCATTCGCTGAGGCTGTCAAGGTCTTGTTGAAGCTTGAGTTCACCGTCGTCTGACACGGCACGATGCCATTGATTAGTGTCATCTGCAAATTAGCTGATTTTACTGCAGAAGTTAATATCAAGATCATTGATGTAAATTCTGAACAGGAATGGGTCAAACACGCTACCTTGTGAAACCCCGGATGAAACCAGAGTTCAGTTGCTCGTCACTCCTTAGAGTTTCACTCGCTGCTACCGACCAGTGAGCCATGCTGGGATCCAACCTAAATAGTCTCCCTGGATGAGATGGGCTTTCATTTTTTCATTAAACTTTGATAATGGACATTACCAAACGCTTTTTGAAATTGACGTAAACGAGGTCCATTTTTTTTATCAACGCTGATTTCCGGAACGTTCGAAAAGGCGTTAAGCAAGTTAGTTGAGCAGCTTCTCCTATTCTGGAATCCATGCTGACTGTCAAATTTGAGTTGGTTCCTCTTCAGGTGGTGAGAGATGCAATTTTTTAGGAAGCATTCGATGGTTTTACTTACAACTGAGGTAAGGATGATCGGGCGCCATAGCTGCTGGGGATTTTCTTATCCCCTTTCGTATTTATTGGGGTCACGTTGACTACCTTCCAATCTGTGGAACTTCTCTCTTGCCTAGAGACCAATTACATATACCGCCAATTCGCGTAGAACACACAGAGAAATATTATTTGGACAAGTGAATTTATGCACATTTAGGTTATTCAGTTCTTCAATGACCTCATACTCGGTATAAATAGTTGTGTTTCAGGGGGTTACTGCCATTGGTGCTTGTTGCTGATATTCATAACATATATGACAGTGAATACCGAGGTGAAATATTCGTTCAGGATGGTAGCTATTAGAGCAGGTTTCAAACGATAGCAGAAGTGAAGAAGCCTGAAAATTATTTAATGCTCTTTATATTTTGGCATGAAGATGACCTGCCATATACGTGGGCATTGTTTTTTGACTGATTTTTTTTACACTAAAACCTCATTTGCTTCTATTCGTCGACGGGGAAATTGATTACAATTTTAATGATCAACGAAGTACAGAGAAAGTTATTCCTCAGAGTAAAGAGTACAACCACTGAGAAGAGTAGAAAAACAGAGTTTCGCGGTTGTATAAATTATTTTTCTGTCTGAGGTAAGGGCTTTCATTGATTATCTATGACTTTCTTGAGGCTAAAATATATCCACGGACCGAAGTAATACTGTGTATCAGAGTTACGCAGATGTAGTTCATGTACTGAATGATGCTGGCCCGCCTGCAACACTTTAAAATAATGGCTATTTTGCATGTTATGGAATGGAAGAAACCATTTTGCTGCCTAGCAGAATCACAATCAACCACTCACATCTCCTCGGATCATTAAATTTGGCATTTGCAGTACTTGCCTCCAACTCAAGTTAGGAGCAGCGGTATCACCAATGACGAAGCATCGCAGTTTATTCCTTGTCGTAATTGACTGCCGCTTACCATAGAAATAATTATAACAGTAACATTGGTATGAACCAGCGGGGCCTGTAAAAATTTCATGATTACTCGTTTTCACTTACATTAGTGAACCTAAGCAAGTCTAAACTTTTGTCCGCAGCTTAGCCTTGACGAAGGCCGTCTACTGTAACACCTCGTCTAACCTGTCTTAGAATTTTCATTACCTCCGCCAAGGAGGTTATATTTTCGTCGTGTTTGTCTGTCTGTCTGTCTGTCACCAAGATAACTCAAAAAGTTATGAATCGATTTCAATGAAATTTACAGGGATTGTTAAGTATGTTAGGAGGAACAGATGATTAACTTTTGGTAAAGATGTGTCCATCCGTTTGTTTGTTTGTTTGTTTGTCTGCCTCAATTTTCTCGATGCCATAACTCAAAAAGTTGTGGATGGATTTTGATGAAATTAACATGAGTTGTTAGGTATATAACAAAGAGTATATGGCCAAATTTTTTTTAATGATCCGTTGGTTCGTTCGTTTGTCACTGTTTTTAATTTTATGCTTGTTAGCACAATAACTCAAAAAATAATTAATTGATCTTTATGAAATTTATAAGGGTTGTTAGTAATTTTAAAAGACATAAATGATCAAATTTTGGTGCAGATCGGTTCGTTCGTGTGTATGTTAGACTTATGCTTGTCATAACGTTTGTTAACACTATAACTCAAAAAATCAAGAACGGATCTTCAAGAAAATGGAACAAGCTGTTATTTATATAAAAAGGCACAAATGATCAGATTTTGGAGTTCATAAAAAGAAAAGTATGATTTCAGAACCAATTTGAATTTTTTGCTACCGTTGCCTCACTTGGCGGAGGTATGCGCTCTCAGAGTGCTCTAGTTTTATCTGTGAATCTCATATATTTATTATTATTATGTTCAGTCAGTAAAGAAGTCGCACGTTTATCTTGATAAAGTAAAAGAGATACGAGGGTTTAGAGGAATAGTTATAGGACGTTTACTGAACAAAGTATTTATTGACCGATTTTTCGAGCGTCTAAGCGACACTCGTTTTCAGGGCAAAGCCAAAATTCAAATGAGAGATATACACGAAGTCCGCAAATAGCAGACGTCCTGTAATTACTTTCTAAGCTATGGAACCGGAACGCCTTTTATTACAGTCAATATAAGAACGGGGATTCTCAACCTACAAACAAGCGAGAAACAACTGCGAAGCTCGTGAAAAACTCGCTACCGCAAGGGAACAACTGATATCCAATTTTTGAAAGAAAAGAAACAATGTTCTGCCTAAATCTTACGTCTTCTGCCTCCCATTCGAGCCAGAGACGCTTTTGACATAGCGAGAAATACCGGAAGGAAAAATATCTGAAGTGCTTTTTTCAAGGCCATCGTCGAATTCAACAGAACTGCGCTATCATTGCAGAGAGTTGGAACCATCTGGCACGCGTCTTACCGAACAGTACCTGGAAAATCCTACAGGAAGTCGCTAATCGCAAAATGCAGCAAAAGAAAAGCAAAGAAAAAGGAAGCTTGTACTAAAAATATAATTAGCTTGTGAGTCACATCTCCAAAAAGCTGACAACAAAGCTAAGTAAAAATTATTTCAAGTAGAGTTTTGACGAAATCTCAAAAGGCTGTGCTCTCCAAAGGCTTAAATTTTACCACCAACCACTCAAAAAATATGAGCTCAGTCTTCTAGCCTCGGCTGAATAAGTGATAGATAACTTACGTGACGTACCCCTGGAAAGCAAAAGCCGATTACGCGCCCAGGTAGTGAGTGCTGTACGAAGTGCATAGCCAGTCAAATATTTATCTGCTGTTGAACGTAAAGCTCTAAAAGATCTAAAAGCTGACAAGGACATCACAATCGTCCCATCTGACAAAGGAAGAACCACCGTTGTTATGGATAAATCCGACTCTGACCAAAAAGTTCAGGGTCACCTGAACAACCCGGCAGTCTACCAGAGGTTGGACTCCAACCCAGTGTTTTCCTTAAAAAATCAAGTAAACAATAATCTTAAAAGCTTTAAAGAAAAAAAGAAGCGATCTCGGTAGTAGTATCTCAAGCTATTCTCAAGCCCAGATAACATCTCGCTTTTCTGCGGTCTTATAAAACTGCACAAAGATGACTATCCTATCAGACCAATTATGTTGCTGCCCACTCGAATGCACTATTAGTCTCGACGTAAGCTGGTCCACGATCATTTAGTCCCACGTGCATGGGATCAACGTACCCCAGTATGACACAAAACTTTTGGCATCCATGGGACCGGTAGAATCAGGCTAGTGCGAATGTTCCTTTAATTTAAATAGACAGAGCCGTTTACTTAAATCAAAGTAGGAGGTTCAGACTATTCGGTTTATTCTACTTGCGTAACCAAAAATCACTAACCTGCTATGACCGGTTCAGCTTTCGGAAGCAAAAAAAATCATTCATCCACCACTAATCTCCTCTCTGGTTATACATGCCAGTCTATTATATCCAACACGGGGATAATTACATTGATATCTTCTGCGTTAGTGGTTATCTCGTGCTGTATTAATGTGCGCATAATACGTTTCCCTGCTCGATCTCAATGGACTCCTATTTACCATGTACTCTAGAATTAAACAGTGGCCTGTACTATTAAGTAATAAATTGATTCGGTAGAACGGTTCGGTTACTCATTTCTCATTTCTCATAATTATGTTACTTTCTAATGGCCTTTAACCATAAGAATAGACGCGTAAGAATATCCTATTAAATCTAACGATCTCTGCTTGAAAATGTTTTTTTTTATTTTTGAGCCTTGGCCTTCATGTTTAGAATTTTGCGCTCCGTGTATCTGGAGGTTGTATTTAAGCTTTAAGACGGATGCCCTGTGAATGTGCACAGGTTTGTTAAGGGTCCCCTATCGCTCCATAATCCGAGTGGCACTGTGTACATCACCAAATCTTAGGAATGCTTCCTCCTGTGATCGATGGGAGTCACTGTCTCGACTCACATCTATGCTGTAGTGTAGGGTACAGCGGAACTCCTGAAACAGAGACTTTGGAAACAGGGAAACCCCAAAAAGTGAGGCCCCTAATACTGGGAAATATGCTAAAGGGGAGACCACCTAGTGCCACCTGAAGTATAGTTATGCTGGGTGCCTAAATACGTCAATAATATAAAATAAAATAATAATAAAAATAATAATTACAAAAAGGTGTCGTCAAAATCTTTTAGTTGAATATTTTAACCGTGTGATTTTACAAACTCATATGACGTTACCAAGGTTATTGTTTTAACATCGTCGAGGAAACAAACATGCTATATTATACATCTGGTCAACTCCAAAGTGAGTCCTCCAGGAACCAGTTACGACGATCAACTGTCCTGCCTCCTGTTTCGGGAGTTCCCCTGTGCCGCTATGTGTAATAATAGGTAGAACACGAGTTAAACAGTTTGGTACTTATGACAACTACGTTAATTATCTTACTTTTTACCAAATAACCCCTCTGTACATACACGTAAGTGAATGTCTTCGTAAATCGCATTGCGATTTGATCCGAGAAATGTATCCCATGAAAGCGTGTAGGTGCTCGCAAGTGGCTAACTTGTAGGTTTGCTGAGAAGGTTAGTTTTATAAATTTAGGTAGGTTCTCTATCTATCTTTCCCCCTTTCTGTTCCTTGAGGTGAACTGTTGATCGAGATAGCTGATCTTGTTGACGAAACACCTCTAGTCACTCTCGTGTGAAACGCCGTGAGTGCTTGTTGGCCTAATTTTTATCACCTGCGAACGAAAGGAGAGAGGTGATTAGGTTTTCGTTGATGATTTTTGCTTATTTGTCTCTGCATCCAATAAGTGGTCGAAGGAGTTGAGCAATCTTCATAATTTTTTGTGGGGAGTTTAGTGAGTTAGCCTAGATGTGACGTATGCCAAAAAAAAATAGTCCTACCTAGACATAAAGAATGACAGCGTTGAATTTTGCTGTACCGGGTCGAATTTGCCTCCGCCGCGGCAGATCGGCTCGCGCCACAAGGCCTCCCATTTTTCCTATTATTATTAAGAGCGCAGGTGAGTCCAGCGCCAGTCTTGCTTGCCTATGTTATAATTGAAGAGCTAATCTCTGGGAGGGAATGTGACTGAGCCCCAGCCTTGTTCATCATAAATGGCTTCGTTGAACTTGCCCCCCTACGGCGGGTGATGGTCTTTCGCCACCCAAGCGTTCTAGTTTAGCCTCGAAGTGGAAATGCAAAGAAAAGATAAAATAACAGAAATTTAAAATTTAATAATTGCATTTTTTCTAAATATCGCTATCTACATCGAACACAATCACGCAGTGAAAATCTAAAGTTCAGTTCTGAAGTTTACTCTGCATGGACCGTATCACCTCTTTTGACTACAGTTTGATCGAAGACTGAATGCTGAGGAAAATAGGAAAATGGATAAAGAACAAAGGAGAAGGAATACGATTAGAGTGCAAACATTTAGAACTGCAAGACATTATAAGCACTGCTACCGTACAACATGAGACCCATCGGGAGCAAAAGGTAATTAAAATTTTATAGAAAAGAGAAGTTAGCCTTTCATCTACCGAGCTCAAGAGAAAGACATGAAGTGCTATTCATCAGTATCTACCTCCGGCATATTTAAAGGACTTAATTATTTGCTGGTTATTTTTAGACTGTTTGGTGCTCTGCTGATGAATTTTCTTCTATTAAATTCTTCATATCCAGATCAGGACGGAGAGATAAACCAACGAAGCAAGCAAGCAATCAACCACCCAAGTGAGCATTTTTTATGCAATAGGTATATGTGTACCTGGCGGTCATAAACGACGGCATTGAATTTTTTCATAAACCTATATATTGCTCTTGTTTGTGGTACGGATTTCGCTGCAAAGGAGTATCAGTCTTGTATAGGCTTGTTCATCTATTAATTCAACTAGAGCACTCTGAGACGTCATACCTCCGTCAAGCAAGGCAGCGGTAACGAAAAATTCAAATCGGCTCTGAAACCATGATTTTCTTTGTATTAACACCAAAATCTGATCACTTTGTAGAAGTTCACTGTCTTCGAAATTTATAGACAAAAATAAATTTCAGGACCAGGAGGAATCAGGGATACCAGCCACCAAGTTAAACATCATTTATTAATTCGAATTAGAAAAAAAATCGCATCCCAATAAAGAACCACTGATCAGCCATCAGCTGTTACACAAGGGGTCTCTTAAGAGAAGTTTCACAATGTTTGTCCCCAATACAATCGTAAGAGTTCACGAGGGCTTCACAAAAGAGGTCACAAATTGAGCTCGCCAAATAAGAGGTCACAAATTGAGCTCACCAAATAAGAGGTCACAAATTGAGCTCACCAAATAAGAGGTCACAAATGGAGCTCTCTAAGTAAGAGGTCACAAATGGAGCCCTTTAAATAATAGGTCACAAATGGAGCCCTCTAAATAAGAGATCACAAATGGAGCTCACTAAATAAGAGGTCACATATGGAGCTCACTAAATAAGAGGTCACAAATGGAGCTCACTAAATAAGAGGTCACAAATGGAGCTCTCTAAGTAAGAGGTCACAAATGAAGCCCTTTAAATAATAGGTCACAAATGGAGCCCTCTAAATAAGAGATCACAAATGGAGCTCACTAAATAAGAGGTCACAAATGGAGCTCACTAAATAAGAGGTCACGTATGGAGCTCACTAAATAAGAGGTCACAAATGGAGCTCACTAAATAAGAGGTCTCATATGGAGCTCAGCAAATAAGATCACAATTAGAGCTCAGTAAGTAAGATCATCAATGGAGGTCCGGTGAATAGGCATTAACAAATGTAGAGTCTCTGTAAGACGAGAAAGAGAAACTTTAACAGCCGCTGCACATTTTATATTTCCAGAAGTATGAACGCAAGATCTATCACCCGTTCCTGACGAGGGCCAACTATCTTCTAGCCCTAGGCATGTACAGAGTTCATAGTAAGGGAAAAAATACCCCTCCGGTATAAGAGTAGCTACTATTATTACGATTGCAATTGCATTATTCAGAAGTTAAAGTTTGGTTCCACCATAAAGACGCTATCACGTAAGAAAAAGTAGGAACATATAGCACGTCCGCAACCACGTGGAACCCACTCACGAGGGTGTTCCTACACTGGATCAAAACTCCTGAAGCACAGCGAGGCGGGCAAGAAGAGGAAGAAGAACCAAGCCAAGCATCAACAGTAGAAGAACAAAAATGGGAGGCAGCAAACTGGGCAAGACAAGGCTGCCGTCCCAGAAGCCTAGCTAACAGCAAGGGCAACCAACACGATCCTCCTGGGGTCGCTGCTCGCTAGAGCCTAGGATGGCCGAACCTAGCTAGCCAGAACCTACGGCCCAAAACCCATCCCGTGCAGATGGGAACCAAAACTGTATGTGGCCATGCGACCCCTCTTGGATCATCACAATTACTCACAGGCATTCGAAAATACAGAAGCTAATCAGGATAACCAGTAGGAGTAGATATGAGCAGAAGAGTAAAGTACCCTACAGCAAGAGTCACACTAAGATAAATAAATGTGGACGGCTTATTCGTATCTTAAAAATTGTCTGGTCTACCCAGCATAAGATAGTGTAAAAATCGGTACTCATGAAGCTATAAAAATATCACTAATTATCACCGCGAAGCACCACCAGCACTATTCATGCAAGAACACTGGGCACCCGCAACATAAGACCTCACCAGCGGTCGACCACGTCATCCCTAGGTGCGTCACGTCATACCGTTCGATACAAATACGAGTTACAAATAGGAGCTAGGCTGCGATCTACAACAACTTGTGCATTTTGATAATGTTAACAGTGTCTGTAATTTTCTTGAAGATCCGTTCATAACTTTCTGAGTTATGCTGCTAACATACATTTTAACAAACATTAGTCAAAAACACAAATGGACCCACCGATCATCACTAATTATTAATCAATTATGTCTTTCAATATGACTAACAATTCCTGAAAATTTTAAAAAGATCCATCCGTAATATTTGAGTTATTGCGCTAACAATCATTTTAACAAACATTAGTCAAACACACAAACGGGTTTACTAATCATCAACAAAATTTGATCAATTATATCTTTTAACATTACTAACAATTGCTGAAAATTTCTTAAAGATCCATCCGTATTTTTTTGAGTTATTGCGCTAACAAACACAAAATTAAACACAGCGACAAACGAACGAACAAAAAGATCACAAAAATTTGATCATTTACTCTGTGTAATAAACTCAACGACTCATGTAAATTTCCTGAAAACCGTCCGTTACTTTCTAAGTTAGGGCACTAACAAAAAAAAAAAGCAGACAGACAAACAAAGAAACGGATGGACAGATCTTCACCAAAAGGTAATCATCTGTTTTTCCTATAATATACCTCACAATCCTTGTAAATTTCGTCAAAATCGGTCCATAACTTTTTGAGTTATATTGATGAAAGACAGACAGGCAGAATAACAGGCAAAATAACAGACAGGCAGAAAAAGCCGATCAAAACATAACTTCCTTACGCAGGTAATAAACTGGCAATCGATGCAGACTGCGGTACACGCCAAGCAAAATCGAGAAATTTATATGTTTGACAGTCAGGTAGCATTCAGAAAATGGCGTTCAACCTAGAAATATGCCAGCAGTGGCTACATTAAATCAAAATTTGACATTAAAAATAAAAAAAGTGGCCTCTACCAAGCGTAAAGTTATATAAAAAATTATAAGTGACAGGAACGAAAAGTCAAGTCTATTGAAGAACAAGCAGCAAGAAGATGACCTCTGGAGATCATATTTATCTCTAGCACATCAAACTAGTAAAACGTGCAGTGCATTTGATTTTGAAGCGTTCGTACGCTTGCCACCATGTGCAATGACACCTTCGACTTTCAAATGAAGAATTTTCTCCTCTCTAATCCTTCACATCGGGACGGTGGGCTCAACCTCCTAACCAACGGTCAATCAAACATGCAAGGAAGTAACAAGCTTTGTTTTTCTAATATAGTGGCAAAGTGAGATGCAAAACAGTGCTAGAGGTTGGCTTGAAATTCATTTCGAAAAGGCGCTAGATATAAATTGGGCGACTCCATGGAGAAACTTAGTCACACCAGATATTCGTCGATGGAATACCCGAACATTTCGAAGTCGAAGCGGTAGCGATCGTAGAGTTGCAGGATGAGAGGCTTGGGCAGACCCTGGAGGGATGGAAACGCATTAGTCATATGGAAAACCAGAAGCTTTCCAAGTTTTTGTGTTCTGCTTTATTTAAAACTATATTTTCTCTTGCAGGTAATTAAATGAACAAATACAATTGTCCTCATACTCAACATTTATTTTTTTATAAACTTCCACGACTGACAGACCGTTTTATGCCTTATTGGGCCATTCGTCTTCGTCCTACGCTTTCTCGACAGATAGATCGGCCGATCGACCCCGACGTCTCCTCAAGGCGGATGCACACGATGCTCTTTAGTCCCGGCGTCCGAATGCGTAGTTGTGTCCGCTTGGACAGCAAAAAGTGCGCAAATTTGAAACTTTACCAACGACACTTGCTAAGCCAACTGCTACGACGGCTAACATTTTCGTAAACTTTTTAGCTGACATACAGCTGCGTTTACAAGTGCGCAACAATGTCTACGAGGAACATTCATCTTCAAAATTAACCATGTAGTACACTTAAAACGGAAATAATAGCTTTAGCACAAAATTGACCATATCTTATTTTTGCGAGATCATTTGCTTTGAACCAGAGCGGAAGGTACCATGCTCCTGTGTGCCCATCTGGGCATGGGTGCTCAGTTAATGAAAGATCCACTGAGAAGCAACATTGGGTTTGTACCGTGTGTAGAGGACCTACTACAA
>LQNS02276925.1:11418898-11431935 GCA_001587735.2 Parhyale hawaiensis | reverse complement strand
TTCTACCCACGTGGCGTTGCACTGGCTGCCTAAACCTTTGTCTGCGTGTTTCTCTCATGTGCTTAGTGAATAAAAAGAAAAAATAATTTAAAAATTTCACCCGCAACAGTACTTTTTTTAACTTCAAGGGTCTTGTGCATTTCACACAATTTTTGTCTCCTCATTTGGCAATTTTTCCAAACTAGCCACTATGGAAAATCAAAAAAGTTGAAAAACGCTTCACCCTACTGTGGAAAAAGGGAAGAAATGGAAGGAGGATTGCGATAAATTATTACCTCCACTAAGGAGGTTACGCTTATGTCAGTTTGTCTATTCTTCAGTCTCTTTGTCTGGCTGGCTCCAAGATAATTTAAGAGTTTTGGACGGAATCTTATGAAATTTGCAGGGATTGTTAGGTATGTTATTAGGAACGCTTAAGCGATTAATATTTTGGTGATAAAAATCGTAGTTTTAGGTCCAAAGTGAATTTTTCGTTAACGTTGTGCCTTGCTTGGCGAAGATCTGTGCGCTCAAAGTGCTCCAGTTTCATGATATTTTACGGATGTGTCAGCTTACCTTGAAATACTCCAATGCGCTGGCAGTGGCATTTGTTGGATGGTCCCGCACTGTGTGGTCCGCCTCTATGCCATGTATCCTAAGCATGTACCTGAAAAGAAAGCTAATTTCAAGCTCAAATATTTTCTAAACTATTTGTCACACCAAACAATCAATATAATAATTATAAAAACATGATCGGCTGTGCTGTTGGGGAGTAGAAGTCTTAGAGGTTTTGGTTATTAGTATCAAAATTCCTCAGTTGACGACCTTTGGCCAAAGATGACCGAAAGAACAATAAAAAACTTTAATACTAAAGGAACGTCAAATACTTGCCCGAGTACGTCAGTAACAAAGTACTGAGAGAGTATTTGCTCTTCACGATATAGTTGGGCCGAAACGACTATCGGGCTATTCTAGAATAACTGCTTCATCGAAAAAAAAAACACAAAAGACAACAGGCTGAAAATATATAATCGGCAATAATTTAGAGCAGTGGTACTCAACCTTTGCTACGCTTTGCACCCCTGGAGAACTCTTAGCATGACCTCGCACACCATAACAAATTCATAACTCAAATGATGATAACCAAAATTAAATTTATATACATAGATTTTCGTAAAACAAATATAAGTTAGTGTCTGATCGACCTAGAAATGAAGCAAGATTTGACATCCCACACTCTTGGTCGTGAACCCTAGATTTGAAGGGTGACTTGAAAACGTTCTTGGCCAAAGTCTGTTCACAGAGTGCCTTTTAATTCCGCATTTATCTGCTACTTGTTTAATTGTACCGTCCTCCTGGACACGATCATCGACCTTTTCAGCAGTGTTTGCAACTCGGCAATGCTTCATATTTTTGTTTAGCATTCCTGCCATTAAACTTTTCTTTTTTGTCGTAGTTCTTTGTCATCAGGTGGTCTGAAAACGTAATATAGTATTGTATTAAAGATGACATGATAAAATGACTCATAATAATATGCATTTAACTATTTAACATCAGTAAATCAGGAGCACTAGTACTAAGCTATTATTATTAATAATTTAACTGGAACAACTATTGCGGGATATAGGAAGTACTAAATATAGGATTTCCTTGTGCAAAGTAGAATGCGCTTTTCTGAATGCGTTCAGTCATATTTATATTTTAACTCCCTTTAGATCAAAGCCTGCTTTCTAATCAGAAGAACCCAAAAACACAGGTCGCACCAGGTTCCCGCTCGCCAACTTATGCACTCACGCATTTCTCTTTCACTACTTAGCTGACTTACCCGGTAGCATTTGGTGGACTTCGTTGTGTAGCCCTTGCAGGGCAGTGGGTCACTGCTGAGTGTGCAAATTTGTTATAACTAAATTACCATTTCAATATTGTTATTTCCCGTTTTGTATTTCATGAATTACGCTGCTGCGTTGTAAACGAGCTACATGATTTTATATGCGTACTATTTTGGTGAATGATTAAGAAAATACGCATTTCTATCCATGCATGCAAATGATACTTTAGTTTAGGAGATATGTATCCTTTCATGTAATAAAACTCTTCGTGTATTTATTTATTTCGTGTCCGCTCTGAAGGAAATAGTTAAGCGAAAACTAGGCCAGGATGTAGACTTTGTAATTAAGTTACATTTTCACAGAGATCGATGACCAGGCTGCAGACGATGGCGAAAGTGGGATCCTTGTCCCTTTATCTGAAGATACTTCTTGCTTCAAACGCTTCTTGAAATCGGAGCAATATGTATGCTGCTTCTGGTGTCCAATTTTATATCTTTTCTCTCAGGTCACGACGCATAAATTCGCCAGATGATCAACGGAGCACTCACGAATTGATGACTTTTTTTTCACGGGCAGTAGACAATTATTTCCTCTAGCTTACTGTCTTTCTCTAACGGAGTAGAATTCTTCAGAGGCCAAAATTAAAGCACTTCAATGAAGCAGATATCATCAAAGACAGTATCATGGCTGCGGTGTACTCACATTGCATGTAAGCTGACTGGAGTTGCATTCAAGTTTATTACAGTGTTTTGCTCGAGATTTTACTTGTACTTCTCACTATAGAAGACGCGCGTTCACTTAAGGAATATATGAAACGTAAAAGAAGAACGAGACTACTACTGTCTTAAGAACGAAGATGTGCTACCAAAGGAGTGAAATGAAGTGGCTATACGAAATGGTTTCAAGAAAGACTTGAAGCATGCTGAAAGATTACAAAAGAGAATAACAGCTACTGATAAGCGTGAGCGGGAAAATGCAGAAACGACAAGTTAGAGAAAAGAGGACGTAAGTATGAGAGCCCGACGGAGGATAACTAAAGAAAGTGAAGCAGCAAGTCTGAGAAGAGAACATTCCACACCGGCCTATATTAACCCTACAAAGGGAGACCCCTAGCGAGGAGTTATAACGGGAGAGATGCAGTGCAATGTACCGCAGCTTAATGAATTACTCATAAATTCGTTATTTGTAGGTATTTTGCATAAAACATCAACAGGCATATTCTTCAGACATTCATACATGAGTTGAGATATAATTAAAATAATAAATTCAATGGTAAATTACCATAAAATAAACATTTCTAGGAGAACGGTAGCAATCATACAGCGATATACATTTTGTACGATAGCAGTGGCAGTTTGCTCACCAATGCAGACAGTGTGCATGTGTTGCGGGTACTGTGGGGTGCCTGCTGTATTGCAGTGACTGTACTTTCTACTTACGCCGTACAATCTGTGCTCTATTAGTGTACACAACAATATTCATAGGATGATAAAGTATAAAATGGACTGCTACTGCATTGATGTTGCCTCATTGAGCTAAAGTGATCATATTTATCATAAACAATATGTATAAAACTCCGTGGTCCAGCAGTAATTATTACCCCGGAAGGAAGTTACATACAGATACACAGAATAAACAGAAGTAGAAACGTTCGGCGCTGCCGGCCGTACGACAGCAGGGTGCGATACACTACAGCGCAGGTCTCCCTCAGTTGGGACCATTTCTCAAAAAATTTATCATAGTTTCACTTATGAAAAATGCCATTTTATGAAAAGTCACAAGCTTCCAGTAACTCAACTGAAATTTGAAAGCAATAAAAAATGCAAATTTCTGAAAAATGAGGTGCACTACACGCAGGTCTCTCTTTGTAGGGTTAAGCAAATCATCAAGTACAGCGTGAAGTTTTTTACACACGAGTCCACTAGTAAGATATCTAATTCTGAAAAACCGAGTAACTTCTGAAAGGTAACTCATTGGAAAAATCGCTGTAGTAATCTGGCCCACACGATCAATACGGTGTAGACAGCGCTCTAAGTCTTTAGTTCAGTTCGTCAGCTAGTTACGGAGGGTTCCCACGATAGTTAGAAGCTGAGGATACGCATACAAATGGGCGGGTTATTCTGCCCAAAATCTTGCCGGGCTGTTCACGAGAGGAAATTTAAAGACGACCAGATGACTTCGAGATCATTGCAGCAAAAAAGTAGTTTCCGTGGTTACAGGCTCAAAGGCAAGCGTAAAAATAATCAAAAAACTTTACCTAGGCAAAAATAAAGTAATAAAAGGAAGTCGACTAAAATAAAATTTTAACGTTTTGGGTTGAAAAAACCCATCTTCAGAAAAAACTAAGCTACAACCTATAAATAAAAATGTCTTTATTTTCTAATCGATAATGGGAGCGTGGATGTTGTCCGGGGAAGTCTAAAACGCAAATGAACGGAGCTGCGTGTAGGGGCTGGATGTCAGCTCCTGTACAGTAGGCAGAATTCAGGCTAAGTATGGATAGTATGGAGCGGTACAGCCGAGGTCATATTTTTGAGGCTAGGTTTGGTTCTATGGATGTGGAGGGACTCTAATGCTGTGAGTTCGATGGGATTGGAGGAGTCTGTGATAAAAAAAGTCATTACTGCTGATGGGACAGTTGTTTTGCTCAGCATGTCGAAAAGGGGCAGAATTTGAGGGTTTCGCAAGAGGTAAACCGGTACGACTGGATACACCTAAATGTTGGTCAATACGGGCTTCGAAGTGTTGCCCAGTGCTACCCACGTTTGAGGCGCTGCAGGCCTGGCATCGGTAAAGGTAGATAACACTAGACAAAAGCGGTGTGGTTTTTTTTTCTCTAAAATTGAAGTAGGACCCTATGGTAAATGTGTTTTTGAATGAAAATTTGAAGTTGATATGTGGGTAGGCTTTAGAGAGGAATGTTTTCAAAGTGTTTACTGTGCTAACAGATGTATTGTTGTAGTACGGAGGCGAGTAAAAAAAATCCAATTTACTGACCCAGGGTTTGCTAATGCCGGGATCAAACAGTTTGTCTAGGAACAATTTACAGTAGTGGTCCAGAAAATGGTGCGAATAGCCGTTTTTTTTAAAGAATGTTTGGAGAAAGTCAACTTCGTTTGAAAATGCAAGGTAGGAGGAAGACAAATGGCATGCTCGAATGAGTACAGTTTTTATTGCATTGATTTTGAATTGATCTGAGCAGTGACTGGAAAAACTAGTCCCGAGGCCTGGAAATGTGGATTTTCTGTAAATTCCAGTGGTCAGTGTTGAGTCTTGGTTAGTTATTAAAACATCGAGAGAAGCAAAAGAATTATTTGATTGATTTTCGGTAGTGAATTTCATATTTGGGTGTTTGCTGTTCCAATATAGCAGAATCTGCTTAGTTGTTGAATATGAGGGAGGTGTCATCTATATAACAATTATAGTGGATCGGTTTGAAGTCACGTGGGCAGTCGTTAAGCCACAGGGTTTCATGATGGCATAGAAAGATATTTGCCAGTGAGGGACTAAGCGGGCAGCCCATGGAAACTCCATCTATTTGCTTGTACAGTCTATTGTTAAACATGAAGAAGGAATCTCTGATGGTAAGGCAAAGGAAAGTTCTGAAGGTAGGTTTATCCATATTGTGGAAAAGGTCCGTGTCAATAAAGACTTTATTACAAATAATATCTATGGTTTCCTCTACGGAGATGTTGGTGAAAAGGGAGGTGATATCAAAGTTGACTAAGTGGGCATTGGGAGGCAATTGGAGGTTTTTGATTCGGTCTCGAAAGTCATATGAATTGCGCAAAGTGTACTGATTGGTTGTTAAAGGTTCAAGTAATGAAACGAGGAATTTTGCAATAGGGTAGGACGGTTTTTTGTATGTAGCTAGAATTGGTCGTAAGGGTGCATCGGTTTTGTGTAACTTTGGAAGCTCGTACATAACTCCAGAGGAAGCAACTGAATTGTAAAGTAAACGGTAGATCGAATCAGTAATGATGCTTTGGTCTAACAATTTTTTCAAAAATCTACGGATTTTACCGATGATTTAAGCGTAAGTTTGAAGGGAACGGTATGAAAGTCGTAAACAGTGAACTTTGTTGTATCAGCCAGAATTGCATTCATTTTTTGAAGGTACTGATTTTTATCTGGAATAGAAACACCTCTTCCTTTGTCAGGTCTGTACATGACTACGGAATTTTCTTTGTGGAAATTAGATAATAACGATCGATCGAAATTCGAAAAAATTGGAGAAAACACTTAAGGTTTGCTGCAAGAGTTGTAAATGCTATTACAAACTTTTTTATTTCGTTTCTTACTTCGGCAAACGAGAAATTAGGGTGTAATGGTTGAGATTTCAGTCTGTTGGATAAGCCCTCAAAACCAATGAAATGTTTATAGTAATCCGGTTTTAATACGGGTAGGCAAAACTCCAGACGAAAGGATAACAAAAATTTAGGGCGTTGTTGAAGGGTAACATTTAAGTAGTTGAAAATTACGCGTTTTCTGGATTACAAGATATTAGGTTCGCAGATGATCCTAATGCGTTAAACATTCCACTGTGGACGGATTTTGTTCTATCTACAAATTTTCTATTGTTGTACTGTACGAAATGAACAAGATTACAAGACTAAGACAATCGAGAAATGAAAAGGAAGTTTTAATTTGGGATTTTAAAGTGTTTAACTGAATTTGTGTGGTTTGCAATATTACTCTGTTGCGTTTGAATTTCTAAGCCTAAGATTTTAGATTGCCAAGACTTGTATAGTTGGTTGTTCTGGAGTGCCTGACGGTATAAACGGAAACGGAGAAACTTGGGAATGACCTGACAGGCTTTGCAGAAAGTGAGGAAGTTTACTTTCATCTTCAATTTTTCAAGTTTCCTGGAGAACTTTTCATATTTTGTGAAGATGAATGGGTGGTGTTGTCCGTATCTGTTCAATATTGTGGCGGCTATTAATTTGTTTACTGGAATTATAATTTTGAGGAGGAAAAGGTACACTAGGACAATGAAGAACATTTTGCAGTTGGCGGTTCAGAAGTGTAATTGTTGAATTGTTCCAAGCTGTGAGGTAGTTATTCTACCTCACACTGCGCTCTTACGCGACTTACTGCGGGAGACGCAGTGTCCTTTAGAATAACTACCTCATGCTCATGCTGACCTTGAGGCCGCTCAGCACTATAGTGCACAGGCAGCCCTGAACTTGTGATTGAAACGTTTGTTAGACGTATCTTCATAATTATGACTCACTTGAGATCATCTTCCCAGGTTTCCATTTTCGCGATGTAGTTGTAGTCAATGTCGCAGGGTGCGCAGTTGAGGTAAAATGGCACCCAGTGATCATCGATAGACCGTTTTTTTAGTTTGGTTCCTCTTGTCTCTTCACCTGGGATGTGCCTAACCAGGTATTCCACAAAGGATTTAAAGTCAATCGAAAAATTCTTATGATCGATGTAAGGCCTGGCGTAGCACTTCCTGAAAAAAAGTAACTGTATAGAAAAATAAAATTGCCAAATCAGTCATGACCAGCAAGGCAAATGGAAATTGCACAGGAACAATTAATATATTTCTTATTCTAACATATAGCTATCATGTGCGTCGCTGTTATAACTTTTCTTAGTTTAACCTATACCGCAGTTTACCTAGCCTATCATTTCACAATGCAATGAGAGAAGTTTGAAGTTACCACAGCCTAACACAGCAAGCACAGGTTTATACGTAGCTATGATGCCAGGGAATTTCCACGGAATTCAAATGTTTCCACGGCACTATAGACACGCGATCATAAAATAAGTGACCCGCGACCAGAAATTATTTTGACGTTCGGCGACGGCGATTCCGCATGCATGGAATTGTTTTTATAGAGGTTTCTATTGAAATTCGGCGATTCTGCAATCAATAATCGCTAGTGAAGTTGTTTAAACTTCATCAAATACGATTTTTTACCTAATGCAGTTTTAGTCTCAGCACCTGAAGGTATTATTCTGAACCGATGTAGTATTAACTGATCGCAATGAATTGATTGAACAATAGAAATACTAAAATATCTAATGAGCGAATACTGCTGATAAACAAGGGTTGCGTAATAAACATTGCTTGTCTACTAAGAGGTTTTGTCTCTCGAGAGAACAGCAGTTTTCTGTACTAGTGAAAAAGATACTACAATAATTTCATGTTTCTATTACAAAGAGCGCACTTATAATTATGAAATGCTGGCAATCGAGTGCTTAGTAAGTGCAACATTAGACATATAAGTGCTTTTTATAAAATTTCTCACACAGATTTTGTTCACAATTTTTTGAAGCAAAAATAATTTTTCGTTTCCTCTTTGTTCTTTCGTGCCGCAATAAACTGTACATATGTACAGACATAATGCATAATGCCTCCTTGGGATTGCACTACCTGTTCGTGGTGGCCCGAGCGTGAAGTTTTATAATATTTTAATAATAACAGAACAGTTTACACTATCATACTTTAATCACAACCCGTCATTCCCTCGCTGAATATATCCTAAATGGATACTTTCCTGTCAGAACCAACGTTGTTTTTTCGTGTTACACGTAGAGTTTTCTCGTGTTATTTTTTAGGAGGCATCATCATGAATCAGCGAGGGCAAAGAATATATAGAGAGTTCAAATTTAAGTACGAAACCTCTCTGTCAAGTACGAAACCTCTCTCTGAGTGGATTTATATGAATAACCAGCGGATTGTTACCAGTCCTAAGATCAAAAACAACACTCATTATAGATGTTCCATATCCATTATATAGTGAAGAAGAATACCTTAATTTAGTCAATTTTCAAGTTTTCATTCATTCCTCGGATAGAATACTGTACTAGGTTCAGGCTTCGATATGGTACCGTTTCGGCGCTTCTCATCAATGCAATTTTTTATCCCTAAGGCTTCAATAAATGTAGTAGCATATACGTCAAAGCAAGCCATCTCAGTCTACTTGCTGACTCACTATATCTTACAACAGAACATAATGTCAGCTGCACCGATGCCGTGATTGACCTGGCTTAGCGGAAATCTACCAACCAACAGGAGGTAGAGGATTTGGCTTCTATTTAGCCTGGGCGATTTTTAGTTCAACTACTAGAGGTTATGTGTCAAGTCAAGCTGTTAGCAAAGCGCTATTTACGGAAGGTAATTTCTAGCATGGGGGACAGTATAAATAAAAAAAATGCCTTTTCGTTTAAAATTTTGAGTTGCGGCGTTGAATAACATGAAATTAATGAGAAATTAAGCAATCAATTCTGGGGACCTGCGATCGCGAACTTGCAGACTACTGTATAAATTCGAAACGCCCATCACTGCACCTTCCCTTCATGCTTCGAATGGCGAATTTCCTGCACACGGCCACATAGTTGTGTGTTTCTGCTCAACATAGCGTTTAACCCTTTACTACCTCAGTTGATCATCACTTTCAATAAAAATAACACTGTATGTAATGTCCACATACGTGTATAGTAGGCAGAAACGAGTTAAATCCTACAGAGTGTGCCTGTAAAATTTTAAAATCAATTTTACGGCTTTCCGATATACTTGAAGAAAGTTCAGTGATTCTTATAATTGGCACTGTTCAATAGAACGCTAATTTCCATAATAAATGTAGATAAAGTGAATTACATCTGTTAAAGTGGCATTTGGCATAGCCTATGTAATTCTTGCCTTAAGATGGGCATGCTTCAGTATTGGAGTTTTCCTCGCTCGACGAGCATTAGTCCAGCTCTGTTCAGACTTCTAGCAAACGTCTATGGGGATACATCGAACTTCGGGTTGCAATGAGTATCAACGATGTCTTTGGTTAGTGGTCCTTGGTTTGCTGTTTGCAAATCGAATTACCACTTTGCTCGCGCAAACAGCATCCATTTTCTACCCATCTCATTTTTTCCTAAACTGCCTTTAAAAAACGGGGTAATTAGGAGTAAATTTATAAGATCTAGTGGAACGTTTTTCGTTATTTTTAAACTGAAGACTCTTTGGTTGGTTTTGTGCTGATCGGGCCCCGTGTAAACTTGCAGCACAATATCGGTAGCCGGTGATGAGAGACCTAGCGCCCACATGGTCCTCTATAGTGTCCCTCAGCTGCAAACTGATTAATGCGTAAAGAAGACTAATTTGGCGCTGAATACATATACGATCTAAATTTCTACGCTTAATCCTGTAGGGCGTTTATGACTTAGGATATGAAACAACTACGCAGCGGTATTCACATATAGACACAAGACCAATAAAGCAGTCATTTGAAAGAAATAAATGGGAAAACAAAGGTAAAACTCACTGCATGAAAAAGCGCAAAGGCTTAACTAGCAAATGAACCTGATGATGCTGTCCTAATGTGGGCATTGCATACGAGGGTCGTTCCAAAACTAATACCTCCTATTATTTTTGTGATGCCCGTTCGAAGGAAACCGAGGGAATAGTAAATTGCATACTTATGACGCCTGAACGTATGCACTCATGGCCTGAAAGTTGCAGTTTTCTGTTGCAGATATTAACGGCGTGACACTCAGAGGAAGCAATCCCTAATTAGCATGGACGTGCGGCAGAAGCAGAGGTGCCTCATTGAATTTTTTCATGCAGAAAATATTTAACCAATTCACATGCAACGGTGCCTGGTGAACGCTTACAAAGCTCATGTAGTTGATGTCAGCACGTGTAGGGGATGGGTTTGTGTAGATCAGAATGGCGACAGGGACGTGAGTGACAAAGAGGGCTCAGGACGCCCATGCTCACAAAGTGCGCCTCGATCAACTCACACACACAAGTTTAAAGACCACGAAATGTGTGACAAAGTTTGGCTGGACGGTGCACTCATTCACCGTAGAGTCCCGACCTGGCACCGTCAGACTTCCACTTGTTCGACCCTGTGAAGGACGCTGTACGTGGGCAGTATTTTCCAGAAACTAAAGCCGTAGTCGCTACCGTCAAAAAGTGGACCGCCTCGGCAGATGCCGACATCTAAGATCGAGGCGTCAAGGCTGTCATCAAGGAGCTTGTATAGAGAAGGAGGGAGCCAGTAGCCTAGCCCGTTGAAGCTCAAGAGTCTCTTATGGCTGTCAGCCAGTTGTCCCATACACCAATCGTCTATCAGTAAAGAGTCTCTTATGGCTGCAGCCAGTCACTTAAGCACCAATTGCATGTCAGCAACTCAGTTCGTCTGCTACTCCCCAGTGAAACTCAGTGCTCCCCCGTCTTTTCCACCAATGAGCGTCTCAGCCATAAGAGATCTGGTTGACTCGCTGGCAAGTCTGTAACTGGGCCACAAGGCTCCCTCCTTCTCTATTGAAGCTCNCGTTGAACGACGACTTGAGATTTAGGGTATCGTCTCAAGAACGGGAGATGATAAGGAGTGCCGAGCGTTTGATGAGGTTTAAGCTGTTGTGATGCTGAACTGTAGTGAACTGATGATGGAAAGTTCACTACAAGTGGACCGCCTCGGCAGATGCCGAACATCTAAGATCGAGGCGTCAAGGCTGTCATTCACACCAGACTTCGAGCCCTGATCTATAGCAATTAACAAGCCGTTGCCAGGTACGTATCATGGATACGGTCCTTGGGGCTTCGGACAGACGGGCAGGCAGCTTTCTTATTAACGTATAGGTTATGATAGAATTAAATTGTATCTTGATGATGCGCCTAATACATTGATGACGATGATGATAATGGACTTTTACGCCTCGCTTTAGGGACAACCCGATGATCCATATAAATGCATAAAAAATGGCGAATGCTGTAGTGTGAGGATTGTGCAAGTTAAGGGGACCGAACACCTCGTGATAACACTTCTTTTCTTGCGAAGCGATCTTCCCCAAACATTAACATGAGGTGTAACACGTCAAAAGAAACACTTTTCACTCGTATTATTATTGTTCGTGTGAAACATGGAAAACGACTTATTCATAGAAAACGAATTTTTCAACAATTTTCCAAACCCTATCTCCTCCCACAATTTTGATGCTACAGAGCTGCAGTTTTTTGCATTGTATTCCTAATTTGTCTCTTTCATTTGAATGAACAATATTTTTCAATGTCGATGTTGGTTTTGAGATATTTTCGTTTATTTTAGTTTTTCGATTTTTTTCAACTCTTTCAACAAAATTGTAATTATCTCAAAGAATGAATCGAAATTGAACAATGTTTTTCATTCAAATAAAGGAGACACAAATTAGGAATACCCTGCAGAAAACCCGCAGCTCTCTAGCTTCAAAATTGTGGGAGGAAAAATGAAAGTTTCAAGTTTCCGTTTCCTTTGAATAACTCCTTTTCAGTGGCGAAAATGGGAAAAACTACGCGAGTTAAACCCATATTCTTTTTTCGATTTTACACACTTGTACCATGATTCATTCAAATCGGTGCATAAATGAAAACCTTTTTATTATAGTCGTTTTCTCGAACTTCACCATGTGAAACTTCCCGCCAAATAGTTTAAGTTTTCGTTTATATTTTCGTTCCAAATTGAATCAAATTTGGTACAGGTATGTAAAATTGGAAAAGAATGTGAGTTAGACTCATGTACTTTTTCTCATTTTCACCATAGAAAACTAGCTATTGAAAGAAAACTTTTCTTTCTGATTTCGTTGTATAACTTGTTTTCTATTGCGAAAATGGAAAAAAGAACACGGGACAAGCCCCCATTTTCTTCCAATTTTACATATTTCTACCAAGTTTTATGGAGATCGGATGAATAATGAAAATGTTTTTGAAGTCAAAAAATGAAGGGTTACAAAAAACCTCAACCAACCGTCCCCAACCCTTTGTTTTACCCACTTAAGGTTACACTGGCTGCCTAAAACTTTGCCTGCTCTTCCGTCTGATGTATAGCTACTGCTTGGTGGGAAAAAACAAATTTTGATAGCTTAAGGTTTTTTGTGTGTATGGTCCCCTTAAATAAAATATGTGGTGTGATGATAATTTATAACCACTAATGTGCCTGATACGCGTCTCGCTTATACGTTTCTCATCGATGTATGAACACCGAGTGTATTCAGAGAGCTAGAACCCTGCAGGGATTCCATTCGTGAATCTCAGATGCTGGAGTAAAGGAGTCCGAGACCTACTAACGAGCGTAGATTTAGCCTTGTCTGCTTTCAACTGCCTACTCCAGACGAAGCGCCAAGCATTTCTAGAATCAAGCAAATATAACAAGTAGCCAAGATACGAGTGCATCGCCACTGCTATACAGTAAATACTATGTTTTCCTTTTAATAAACCAAGCGAATTTCCTCGTATTGTGTATCTAT
>LQNS02276925.1:11355636-11366219 GCA_001587735.2 Parhyale hawaiensis | reverse complement strand
TGTAACATGCCGCAGTGTACTGCTTATTCAATAATCATATAACTAAGTATACTAATTAAATCTACCGTAGTTGTGTACCATTATTATTATTTATTTTTAAAGAAACGAAATGTTCGCGTATACTGATATTCATTTAAATTGATTACGTTTGATTTTCCCATAACCTAACGATCTCGTAACATTTATAGGAGTTGTTAGTAATAATAAAAGACATAAATGATCAAATTTTGGTGCAGATCGGTTGGTTCGTTTGTATGTTTGACTCATATTTGTCACAAATCTAATCATTTGTGCCTTTTTATATTAATAACAGCTTGTTCAATTTTCTTGAAGATCCGTTCATGACTTTTTGAGTTATAGTGTTAACAAACGTTATGACAAACATAGGTCAAGCATACAAACGAACAACCGAGCTGCATCAAAATTTGATCATATATGTCTTTTAACATTACTAACAACTCTTATAAATTTCATAAATATCCATTAATTATTTTTTTAGTTATTGTGCTAACAAGCATAAAATTAAAAACAGTGACAAACGAACGAACGAACAAACGGATCATTACAAAAATTTAGTCATATACTCTTTGTTATATACCTAACAACTCATGCTAATTTCATCAAAATCCATCCACAACTTTTTGAGTTATGGCATAGAAAAAAATGAGGCAGACAAACAAACAAACGGATGGATATATCTTTACCAAAAGTTAATCATCTGTTTCTCCTAACATACCTAACAATCCCTGTAAATTTCATCGAAATCGGTTCGTCACTTTTTGAGTTATCTTGGTGACAGACAAAATTAATAGACAAAGAGACAGACACACAATCACGACGAAAACATAACCTCCTTGGCGGAGGTAATTAGCAATATTCTTTGCCCACAGTCGACGTTGCTTCTAACGATTATATTGGTCTGTATCCAAGATACTCGAGTGTGGCATATAGCTCGGAATCGGAGAAAACTTGTTCTGTTGAAGAATCCAAAAATAGAGAAACCATAGGCTGCCAAGAAATCATCGTGGTTTTTACGCACGTGCTGACCGCTGAAGAATATCTTACAATTTGCCTCGATAATTATGCAATCAAATTAAGACGATCAGTGTAAACTAAAGGCGGCTGAAGTTTGGAAGGAGAATACCTCAGATGAGAGTACACATCACGATGGAAGTGATTGTTTAGAGAAGCTGTATGCAACTGCATCGAGTGGACTTCAAATTTATCAAAGAAAGACCAGAATCAGATATCCTATCCTGTTCGAGTGCCATCATCAGCAACATGGAATATTTTCTGTCTATCAGTTTCCTATGAAGTTTGGCAAAATCAGTACAGTCTTTTAGCCGGGAAGCCCAGAGCTAATTTTTGCCTATCTATTTCGTTAAAAGCGTGACACCGAACATATGAATAAATATATATACATATATATATAAACACACCACGGTCATTCTTAGTATTAGATTAGATGTTAGTACTAAGAATGAAAACCTCAGGATGCTGCGCTCTAACCTTGTTGAACACAGTATCCAAGGAGAAAAATATGTTTTGTTTTATTATTATTATTATTATTACTATCTGCGGGATTAGCGACCCAAATTGGATCAGTTGAGCGATGTTCAGCTCTACACTCTGGCGCCAGGTCACATCCCGCGACCTAAGGCCCTAAGGCGCAGAGCACTTTGCGAATGATGTGCGCTGTTCCAAAAGAGCGCTCTTCTCGCGGGTTACTGGGTGGAGATGGCCGCCCTTCAGCTCTCGCAAGGCAGTCTTAAGATTCTTGGACATTGCCCCCAGAGCTCCTATGACCACTGGAACGACGTCCACCTTCATCTGCCACAGTCTGGAGTTCGATGGCAAGGTCACGGTACTTTTCCTTCATCTCCGCTTCCTTGTCCTCGATTCTGGAGTCGAAGGGGATTGAAATGTGGATCAGTTTGGTCGACTTCTCCTGTTTGTCTTTGCCGACAATGCCCGGTCGGTTGGCGTGAAGTACTCTGTCGGTTTCCCTCTTCTTGTCCCAGTAGATCTGCACGGCTTCGTTTTCAATCACGGGCGCGGGTTCGTGCTCGTACCACCTCTCACTGACCGGGAAGATATGGATCCGCAAAAGATTCTAGTGGAGGTGTAAAGCCACTTTATCGTGCCTGAGCTTGTACTCCTTTTGCGCCAGCACTCCGCATTCGCTTATCACGTGGTTGATGGTTTCATCCGAGCTCCTGCATATTCTACAGGTACTAGGGACGTTTCTCTTGTGGATCTTGTTTTGGATATACCTGGTTCTGAGGGCTTGCTCTTGAGCAGCCAGGATGGTGCCTCCTGTTTCCGGTTTCAGCTCACGTACCCCACTGAAGCCAGTTCCAAGAGTTTGATACCATTTTATCATGAACAGCTTTGAGGTACTGGCCGGACATCTTCATGTTCTTCCACTTCTTAGTTCGATCGAGGTGTCGTCGATCCTTATATTGGTCAGCCGTTTCGGTCTCTTTCAGCAACTTCGCCTCGACTAAGCAGCGTACCCACGAGTCGTCGATCGCTCTGAAGTGTTGGGAGAGAGCGCGTTTTTCCGCTTCGATGCAGTCCTCTACACTGATGAGGCCGCGGCCCCCTTCTCTTCTGTTAATGTAAAGTCTATCTACGCACGATCTTGGGTGCAGAGCTCGGTAGATGCTCATGAGGTTTCGAGTCTTAATATCCATGTCGGTGCAGTCCTTTTTCGGCCAATTAGTAATGCCAGCAGAATATCGGACTAAGGGGACGGCCCAGGTGTTGATGTCCTTGATGGTGTTGCCTCCATTCAGGTGTGATTTCAGGATGAGCCGGAGTCGGGTGAGGTACTCCTTCAGAATGGAATCTTTCATCGTTCTGTGGAGAATGGTGTTGTACTCCATGACGCCCAGGTACTTGTAACCTGACTCCTCGATATCCTTGATGGTACCTTCTTCGAGGTGATTCCCTCGGACGCAGTAACTTCTCCCCTTTCGATGTTAAGAACTGCCCATTTGCTACCACCGAACTGCATCTTGATGTCTTGGGGGTACTGATGGACTAGGTAATTGCTGACCTCCGTGCCCTTTGCCTTGTTCTTCTGAATTAGGACCGTCTTCCCTCTGGTCATCCAGGAGAGCACGGTTCCGCGTTGCAGGCAGTGGTTTAGCTGTGTAGCAATTCTGGAGTGCAGCGATGTGAAAGTTTTAATCCAGAAGCCATGCACCATTTCTGATGCGGGTGCTTTCCAATTCTTGGTCTTGCTCAGTTGCTTTTGAGCTGTTGAGTCATGATTGTAAGGTCTGGATCTGCTGCGACGTTCTTCTCCTTGACGTCGTGGAGCCATTCTGCGGTATTGTTGTGCCGTACCTTTTTGCTCCAGATGTCACTCCAGAATCGGATGTTCTCTTCTGCGTTGGGTGAGACAGAGCTCGTCTCTTCTCCTCTAAGGGTTTGATAGAGGCGTTTCTGATTGGTGTTGAATAGCTGGTTCTGATGGAATCCAGCTACTCTGGCTTCGAATCGTCTAACTTTGCTCTTTTTAGCAGATAGTCTTGCTTTAAGGTATCTTCTAAGTTGGTTAGGCCGACTTCGAGGCATTAGTACCTCGATTCGAGCAGCGTCTTGTTCTCCTCGTCGTGGAGATTTCCTCTGCGCCATTCGGAGATCCAGCCGAGATGTTTCCTGATCTCAGCAATGTTCTTCTAGAGGCGGTGCTTCCAAGGAGGATCTTTTTTCCACTAGGTCCGTTGCGGTCGGGGTTGAACCTCAAGGATTCTCACTACGAGGTCTGCTCCAGCTTTGATGAGGGCGTTTGTCTCAGTGATGCTGTTGGTGTGAATTTTACCAATCACCGAGTTGACGCGGAAAGCAGCTGCTCGGATCTTCGGTTCCGGTAGATGTCGTAGGCTAGGATGACCTTTTGGCGTCGTTTCTACGCTGGAGTTCCGGAGTAAGTCCCGGAGCTCCAGCAAGTCACTCCGCTGCTGGCCAAATTGGTCAGGTTCGTCCATCGAGCCTCTCAGGCTCATATCGCGGGCCGGTAAGTGCCGAGGCCCACGTCGCGGCGACTGGTTGGGGTCGTCCGAGTCGATCTCAGATGGGACGTAGTTCGACAGTAGGATGTCACTAAGTTACTGGTTAGTGTGACCTTGCGTTAATTGTACGCTGGAGTTTCGGAGTAAGTCCCGTGGTTCAAGCGAGTCACTCCGCTGCTGGTCAGACACGTCGGGATCTGTCACATCGTCTTCTTACTCGCTCTGGCTCATATTGTGGGCCGGTAAGTGCCTAGGCCCACGTGAGGGTGACCAGTTGGAGTCGGCGGAGTCGATCTCAGGTTCCACAGGTGGGGACCTATTCGGGGTCACAGGTCGGGTTGGAACCTGGCGTGCAGGTTCGTTAGCGGATGGAGAGGCAACTCGAGCTTCCATCCGCGCTGCGATTTGAAGCCATTCTCCTTCGCTGAGGAGGTTTTTGCTGCAGATTTGCCGGATTTTGCGTCTAAGAGAAGCCTGTAGGAAATTGCCCGGGATTCCTCTCTCGTCCCACAGCTGCTTGAGGCGCTTGGGATAGCCTGGCCCTCGCGCTTGCTGACGATGAAGCACTCCCACAGCACAACTCGGTCTATCCTGGACCACTTAAGGCGCGTGCGGCGTTGCTATGAATAGGGCGAAAATGCGCACATATGCACTAAGTATAATATAAAAGATCAATTATTTTGTGGCACCGTAGTCAATCAAAGATTGCGATGTCCAGCCAGAGGTGGTTATAACCAATAGTACCTCGCGGAATTCGCTGTGGGCGGGAACGTTCGATCGTAGTGATACTTGCTACAGAAGTTATATTTTTGAATACCTGGTCATAAAACAGTAATAACTGGACACTTACTTTGGGCGTAAAGCACACCACTATTTTATGACTTGGTGCAAATCGTATTGACCGAAGAGGCACATCGTCCATGCCACCGTAGCTAAGCTGGCCGGCATATTTCTTGCAGATCGCCTGGAGTGTCACCCTGCGCTCCGCATACACTTCCTGACGACAGGGTAAATTTCTGGCAGTCGAACAGTTGAGATACAAAGCTTTTTATCAACAGTGGTATACAGGTCACTGATTAACAGCAATAACGCCCGTGTAAAGCAGCATGAGACGTAAATTATATCATGCACTAGGAGACTATCAACAAGTTTTGCAAGAAAATAATGGCAGCAAGAGAGCCCCAAATAGTGGGTACAATTAACCGATTGCTTCACACATGTGGATTGCCCTCTAGATGGTTGCGGACTAACTGGCTGATATGCCAAGTCGGCCAACCGAGTCTTCCGGTTTACTCTAACGATTTACTTCGCGGAAACTCACAGCCCGCAGCAGGGCATGTCCTCCCGAGACAATGTTGCCTGCTGGATGCAAAAACACGGTTTGTATCTGTCATGGTTCACTTAGGCGGATAGTCTCTAATCGCTTTCCCGGACCGTCTGGCTTTTGTTCACCTGCTTGTACAGTAACTGGCTGTGGCAACGATCGAGCTGCCTGTGTCATAGAACACTATTTTTTACACTCACTTCGAAGATTTCCAGAGCATCGTAGCCCTGTAACAAGAATTTATCACTATGGACGGATACACAAAGAAAGAAGTGAGTGAACTAATAAGCAGATAAATATACCATGGACTCACTAGGAGTGCTTGATGAATTAAATTTTTTTTTATTATACAGAAATTAGGCTGTGCAGTAATTATTATTGTCAACAAGATATCAGCCACAGCCAGTGTAAACTTGCTCGATAGTTATAAATTATAGTATTCCTATGTTTCCATTTACTTTTTGCAATAGGCCTTTTCCACAATGTGTTGTGTGCCCAGTAGAGATCATAAACTTATTTTAAATTCACAACAGTAAATAGAACCATCAGTACATGGTTAATGTATGTATTACAGGTGCAACAGTGTATGCACTCTAATTACTTCCGCCAAGGAGGTTATGTTTTCTTCGGGTTTGTCTTTCCGTCTTTCTGTCTGTCTGTCACCAAGATAACTCAAAAAAGTTATGGACGGATTTCGACAAAATTTCCTCGAATAACTGTTAGCTTGTTTGTTTTCCTGTCTCATTTTTCTCAATGCCATAACTCAAAAAGGTATGAATGGATTTTTATGAAAGTTACATGAGTTGTTAGGCATATTACAATGAGTAAAGGACCAAATTTTTGTGATGATCTATTAGTTCGCTTGTATGTTTATTGCTGTGGTTTATTTTATGTTTGTTAGCTCAATAACTTGAAAACTTTTGAGTGAATCTCTGTGAAACTTACATGAATTGTTAGTAATAGTATAAGACATAGATGATTAATTTTTGGTGCAGATCAGCTGATTTGTGTCTATGTTTGAGTTGTGTTTGTCATAATGTTTGTTACGGAATAACCCAAAAAATTTTGAATGAATCTTCTTTTGAAATTTGCAGGAGTTGTTAGTAATGTTAAAAGTTATAAATGGCTACATTTTGGTGCTGATCAGTTTGTTCGTTTGTATGTTTGACTTATGTTTGTCATAACGTTTGTTAGCAGCATAACTCAAGCAGTTATGAAAGGATCTTAAAAAAATTGCAGAAACTGTTAATACTGTTAAAAGGCACAAATGATTAGATTTTGGAGTAGATAAAAGAAAATCATGGTTTCAAAGCCAATTTGTCACTTTCGCTGCCGTTGCCTTACTTGACGGAGGTATGCGCTCTCAAGAGTGCTCGAGATCTAGTTTGCTAATGAAAACGTTATGCCATACGGGTAGCAGCGTATGGCCATAGGTGCAGACTCATTTGTTAGCTAAGCAAAAGAGGCTGTGTTTTTCTCGAGTCTGTCTGTTTGTTTGTATCTTTGTCTGTGACCAAGATAATTGAAAAAGTTAAATGCGGATTATTGCAGAACGTACACGGATTGTTAGCTATGTTAGGAAAACCAGCTGATTAACGTTTGGTGAATATCGAGTCAACTGTTTATTTCTTTGTCTGCTTCATTTTTCTCTGTGCCATAATTCAAAAAGCTATAAATGGACTTTTATGAATGTTACAGGATTTGTTAAGTATACTGGAAAGAATAAATGACCAAATGCTTACCACGATCTGTTCGTCCGTTTGATTGTTTGTCTGTATGTTTGGTTTAAGTTTGTTAGCAATTCAATACAAAAAGTTAGGAACGGATCTCTATGAATTATGTAGGAAATGTTATAGATGGTAAAAGACATAAATATTTAAATTTATGTGACGATCGGTTCGGCTATTTGTGTGCTTCATTAATGTTTTTCAGTAACAAAACTCAAAAAGTAATATAATTAATGGATCTTCATGAACTTTGTAGGAATTGTTATAAATGTTAAAAGGCTCAAATAACAATTTTTGGTGATGATCGGTCAATCCGTTGTTTATTTAACTATATGTGTGTCTAAGTGTTTGTCAGAATATAAATAAAAACATTAAGAGCTGATCTTCAATAAATATTACAGAAACTGTCATTAATGTAGTTAAACAGGCAAAAATAAAAAAAAAATACAATAATAAAGTTCAAAATCTGGTTTCAGGATCAATTTAACTTTACTAACAATCCCTAACTTGGAGCAGGTCTGCGCTCTCAGAGTGCTCTGGTTTGTGTTACGGTGCTATGCCAGACAGCAGACAAAGGGAATGATGGAATGTCATCAAAATGTAACCATCTGTCTTTAGACATTCCTAACAGCTCCTGTAAAGATCGGTACGTAACTTTTTGAGTTATGTTGCAAACAGATAAACAAACACACGCAGGCAAAAAATATCTTCATTGGCTGTTGTAATAGCGGGATATAAATATTTCGTCTGTGAAACACGAAGCGAATGGTGACTAAAATGAATAAAATAATGGGTAACCTATCGAAGCTTCGCTGTCGTTAGTAACACACTAGGAAATATCGGTCATGTCGGTTACTGGAAAGTAATTTGAAAAGCATTTTTCATGAATGACTTTCCAGAATACAGAATCTTATAAACCTAATGGAGAGGCAAGCAGGGTCCACGTTAGCTGCCCTACCAATCACAGCATTAGTTGCTGCTATAAGTGCATCACTTACTTCTCTGCTTTCGTTTAATTTCGTGACTGGACGAGAACCATTTACTGCTGCGGGTGGGGTAGAGTTAGCAGGAACACTGCCATCTCCAGGACCGTGGGCCGCTGGCGTCCATAGAGTTTGGTTTCTTAGCAAACTGTCCGCTGGAAGTATCTTCACCTGAAAACACCGCGAAACCCACAGTAATCGATGAAAACAAAGAACATCCAGGTTCCATGTTTTTCACATAAAATAATGCTTCCCACCTTGACGACATTCGCTAAGAATGTCGAAAGCTTGGTAAAAATAAAATTCTTACTCCAAAAGAAGTAATATTTTATACGAAACCCACAGTAAGTAAACCTCCGGAGTAAGGTTCTACCACTGCCGAAATTCATCCCTGCTCTAGGTACGTTTGACATTATTTTATTATACATGTCACTATTTTCTGCTGATAGAGACACTAGGTTGTGCTTTACATCTTCAGCACAACTTACTGCATTTGTATGTATTTTTAATGCATATCATGAGATAAAACTTATATGAAGCAAGCTAAGGTTCATGCACTGCTGTTTTAAACGGTGAGATTTTTGTAATCACTAACTTAGAGACGTAAGTGATACATTTAATCAGAATAGTTCCTTCTATCCCTCCATGTATAAATACCAGCATCTGCGTACGATTGCTGCCATGGCAAGGAAATTGCTGGGAGCGTTCAAAAGACCAAATTTGAAAGGTTTTACAGTTGAAACCTTTGGGTAATTCATTCGGCGTAACTTTAATATTGCTTTATTTGAGCTAGGCGTGTACCTTTACGTTTCTAAATCAAAGGCCACCCGTCACACCTGGCGACTCTTGTGAAACCCTGTCGCATGGTGCGGTAATTTCCGTTATAAATTAGCCCCACTGGAATTCCATTTTTTTTAGACACATAAAAAAAATTCAACTTTATACCATTAGACATAAAATACCGTAATGTATGAGTAACAATAATATAACGACTACACGGTAAAGGAAATATCAAATTGCAAAATTAGAATCCTCGCATAAATCCATGCATCGCAGCTTAGCACAACCTCGCTGATTAAAACTCTGAGAGGTACTGAGGGTCCCCAATGAGACACTACCTCATGGTCACGGACAAACATACCCCATCTTTATTAAAAATTAGCCCTCAGGTGACTCTAGGCAGTTTCTAACAGCGAAAGATGAGTTTTCGCAAATTTCTGCAAATTGAATCATGGACGACAAAGACGCTAGCGGCAGTTCTTCTTAATCTTGGCGGTAGTCCTCTACGGTCGGTTTCAACCAGAGAATTCGTACTTGGCCGTGGTCGTTCTCAGCGGTAAAGTTTCTCAGAGCAAGCGGGAAGTAACATGGATAATGGTCGTTGTAGTTCTTCACTGTATTTACCGCCTGTTGGACGGCCTAGTTTCGTACAGATGTCAGTGGTAAATGCGATACAGACTCAAAGTCTTTGGGTTGTGTCTCACGAAATTAACTTACTTTCCCTTACTTGTTCTGAATACTGCGCTGGCATTATTTTTTTAAATCTGTCATAAGTGAACTGGAGTCTGATCGTACTCATTTGATTACATGAATTGTCAGCATGCTATTTGAACTTTAACACTTAATAAGCAACTAAACAGACAGATTAATAATAATATGCTATATTAGATAAACATAAGGACATGATATACTAGAAACAGCGTATCGCTAAATTTATATTAGATACAACTAGAACGCCTCGTGGCGTAAGACCATTACCCGCAGTGGGAGCGAATTTCATCGCCGTCATTTTGTAGGGCAGTTAACCCTAGTTTTTTACCATGGGTCACATCAAGGACAGCCCACCTGACTCCCTGCACAAAATTATAAACATAGCTCAACTCCTTCTACCTTTTTGGGTGGAGAACAAATTTCATCGCCGTCATTTTTTATGGCTAAGTATTCCTAGTTTTTTGGTATGAGTCACAGCGAGGGCAACCCACCAGACTCCCTGCAAAAAAAAGTTATGAACATTGCTCAACTCCATCAACCACTTATTGGGTAGACAGGCAAATATACATATATTAGTGGACCCGTGCGTGAAGAATTCACGCAATAACCTATACGTTTGCCTAATGCCTCTAGGCTGGTGCGGAATCTCTTCTTCTCTTATTTGCTTCTTAATTTTCTTCTTTTCTTCATTGATTCTTTGTCGTGCTGTCATCCTTAGATCTTCTATATAGACAGGTAGAAGTAACATTTTGAGTAAAACACTTCAAAAAAACTTGAACAAAATAGCAGCTTATATACAATGTGTTCGTTCCGTAGCAAAGATACCGATGATACCGTCTTTCCACCTCAAATATCTGTTTCACTTGAGGTGCTCAAATTTTGACCTATGAAGAGAAAAATGCTTCGTCAGAGGAAAACAGTAAGCTAGAAGAAATAATTGTCTACTACCCGTGAAAACTTATGTTTCGTCAGTTTCGTTGACAATTGCATCAAAGTGGGAAGAATAGCTCATGCAACGAAATCATCTGTGGGAAGA
>LQNS02276925.1:11342673-11355495 GCA_001587735.2 Parhyale hawaiensis | reverse complement strand
GTGCCAACGGAAACTTCAGATATCTTCAGTGCTACGATTTCAACTTCGGCAATACAAGAAGTGCATTCAGACATAAGGTCGCCCTATACTTTGCCGTAGATTCGATGTATGGAGAAGCTAATGCTCGTACAAATCAGACTAAGCCTGCAATATCTTCATTGTTAGAATTTCAACTGTCCCTCCTTAAAATACGTTTGCCATCGTCTGCAACCAGGCCTATTTTCTGCCTATCACTTTCAATGGAGCTTGAGAGGACGACCAGATCCTCCAACCTGGGCTAAATTCCTCCTATCTATTTCGTTAAGAGCGTCACACCGAACATATAAATATATATATTTGTAAACACACGACGGTCATTCTTAGTATTATTAGATACAAATTTTCAAATATATACGTTTAAATCTTCAATGAAAACATTATCACCACTCTCACTTCGTTTGAGGGTGATAAAGATCAGGTAATACCATCATCACAAACTACACTGCATTGCGGCCCACTGTTTCGCCCCTGTTTGGAAATTGTATGCGCTTCCATCGGCTATACATGTGAGATAGTTCGTAGCCGGGACCGTTACAGATCACCACGAGTATGTCGTTGTCAGATTTTTCTAACCTGAGCTGGAGACTTGGAGCACATTCTCTTGCCCTGACTTTGAGGCATACTTCACCGCCGTTTATGGCCCATGTAGTGAATAAATCGTTCTTTCCTCTTAACCCTATTATTAGTTCCCAACCAAAATTTAAGGCAGCCGCAGTGCCGTCCAATAGCTAAACTGCGGTATTAGCTTCTGCGGCGGCCCTAATTTTGATATGGTCATTCACCGCTTAACCTTTACCATCCTATTGTGTACTTCTCAATATTGTAATAGACACTTTCCTCCTGAAAATTCACTATGCGTTAGTGTTTTTTCAGACCATAACTCAAAAATTTGAGGACGGATCTTCAGGAAAATTACGGAAACTGTTACCACGGGTAGAGGCACAAATGACCAACTTTTCCTAACCAATTTGAATTTATTTGAATTTTTTGTTAACATTACCTTGCTCAAAGATTGGCCATATCCACTTGCGGCTGAGGGTGGGGAGAGCTGAAGCGGAACACTGCTGGCAGGACCGAAGGGCACTGGCGACCAAAAACTTGGGCTTCTCGCCGAGGTCTCGTAAAGTATTTTCACCTAGAAATACCACAGAACCTACCGTCAGTAAACCTATATGTTGTAAAGATTATTAATGTTGATATGGATCTATGCTCTAAGTTAGGATGTTTTTTTTTATTTTTTATACATATATACATGTAAAGTTACGACTCTCTTCTTTTTGTTTTCATCTCAAGGCGCAACGGGAAGCCTAATGCAAGAAACACGATGACGCTTTAATTATGCAATCACGTTTTACTGCACTACGAAGATTAGCCCTCTAATTTGCCTCACATAATGTACCTGATGTGGTCGCGCATATTGTCTACATTTTCTCTGAAGTAACATTGATATTTCTCTACTGCAATCTCAAGCCACGATTTTTGTCATTAATTAATTGCTAAATTAGTCACGAGTCGGAATGCTTCGTTAGTCTACGTATAGTTTGGATCGACCGTGGCATACACTGGCATTCAATAACAAAAAAATTTCATTAGTTGTAATTGGACAGCACTTGAGAGACCACTCACATGGAAGAGGGCCGCGAGCTTGGGCAAATAATTCGGAGTTAACTAATACGAGTATTAACTATATTTCATAATTCAAAATATGCACCAAACAGACTTGAGTAGTCTCTGGGAATTTTTGCGTATCCTGCGATAATTCCTTTCACAATTTGAGTCGAATGCAATCCCAACTACATTTCGACAAAAAAAAAAAGAAAAGAAAAAAATCTATATCAGTGGAATATAGAATGCTGTAGGGTATATGCAACTACCCAGAACTGAACCACACCACGTCAACTAGTATCCTCTCGGAAATCCTCAGATAGCTGCACAGCATATCTGTGGACGGCAATAGTGATAGCCATTAAAGGCATCCGAACGGACATGGTCCTGAGAATACTGAAACACACCATTGCTATTGAAAATTAGCGTAGTCGCAGGGAGGATTTTAAGCAAGTTTTCGCAGTATTGAGCAGATTAACGCCATGTCACACAGACTGGATAAAGGCAGGTGGCAGTAATTCTCTACACTTCAGTTTAGGTAGGCATCTCTTTTTCTGCCTTGATCGTCATAAGTACTAAAGTTCTCAGATACAGATTGGCAGTAACATGGATACTGGTCGTAGAAGGTTCTTGCTGCGTTTACACCTCCTGAACAGTCCGTTGTTATCAATTTAGAGGAGAAGAAGCTCTTTAGCAGCGAGAGCTGCTGTCTTGCATCAATTTATTATTGACGCTCTCAATCGACCTGCAACAACATTTTAAACTTACCAAGTTGTTATTCCTGAATTTCATTTAAGGCCCAGCTATTTATTACATACTATAATCAAGTAAATTGGCAAATTGAGTTCGAAATTCTGTATCGTCGACAGCGATATCGATAAATTATATTACTGGCTCCGTTTACTAATAATCCAGTCATTTAACACAGGGAGATCTAAGTATGTATCCATAGTTCAATATTGGTTGTACACGGTAAAACGATACACAAACGTTAACTCTTCTGCAGCTCCTAGCACGTTTCTGGCCAACTCGTTGCCGCGGAAGTTCTGCTGGGTATATTTGATGGTTACTACTATTTATGAAGAAAAATACTACCGATAATATCTGTGACTTCATATACGAGTGTAATTGTATTCTAACCTTCAAATATGAGAGTTTGATTTTCGTATATAGATATACTAACTTACAAACGAAGTTAAGCAAGAGCAGCCGTAACGGACGAGAGCGGAGCTAACAACGTAGTTTTGAGCTTTTGATGTCGCTGTTTTCATGCAAATTTCTAAGTGTGGGCTACACTTAGTCATAAATACAGTACATTTGTTGATGTGTTACCTACGTAATGCTATGTAAAAACAACACCGCGTCTGTTGATGCAACTAATTCGCAACACTACCGCCTGTTTTGTCTTATCTGCCTATGACACCTGGGCTCACCGTATCATAAAGTTATTTTTCATTTTACCGTGCCGATGGTTATGCCAATTATCAATAAAGTTATGCGAATTTCTGAAGTGTTTCTTAACTTTTAGCCGGGGTAAAATGGCATTTTTTAAGTTGAATATTGTTTTGCACCTACAGGTAAATGTAAAATCCATATCTGCGATACATTTTCCAAGTACATTGTCTACAAATTCTACAAATGCAGATGTAAAACATTTCAAGCATAATAAAAAACTTAATATAATAATCAATTGTTTGTCCGCTCCTTATCTATTGGCCACTAATGTGTGTAAGCTTAGAGGATTAAAAAACTAGATACCTCCTCATTAAGAGCTACTTATCTCCATTGCTCTGATGAGACACTTCGGTTACAGAACTATTATATATACTACGTATTATATTAACAACTCAGTTGTTGATACATCGGCAGCATCGCTGCTGCCTGATGTAGCTCCCTCCCGCTTCCTACAATAATGTCTCGCACAGCGTCAAAATTACGTTTTACACAAACGTAGATTCTTGTCCATAAAATATCCACATTATCTTCCAGGAAGCTAATTTGCCTCACGTTTGCTATGAGGAATTAATTTTTTGAGAGTTTTAATATTTAATTTCTACTGACGAAGTGACGGGAGATTATCAATTCCTACAGGCGGGTGATTTTTTAAACTAAGTTTGCACAAAATAATTGAAAACAATCAATAAAGTAAAAAACACAATATTCGTCGCATAGCACTGGAGTCACAGAGCAGAAAAGGGGCAATAAATGCAAACAGGGTGGCTGACAGGGCCATCGCCAGCTAATGGCTACGCGTTCCTATCAGATATCACTTGCAGAGCTATCAGAGTCACGAGAGCAACGAGCAATGCGCAACTGGCAGGATCCCCAGTGCGATCATTCTCCCAACTGTTTTCCCAATAACATATGCATGGAAAACCGCCGTTTCGTGGTTATCTCAGTTGCTAAGGCATTATTGTAGGTAGTTTTATATGCGTTAAGTGGTATTCATTATGCTAACTAGTTTATTGAATGACTTTTCTTAAGAGTAAAAAAGTAAACAGAGAGCAGTCTTCGACGTAACCTCTCACCTCGGCTCCTAAATAATGACTGAGGAGCTGTGGTACTTGTGATTGGCTCATTACTACGTAAGTCACCAGCACGCAAATTTTGGGAAAGTACTCCCCCTTTTCTGTACTGTGGTGGAGTTGTTGTGGTGGATGCGGGCGTAACCTGGTTCGGCTCAGCCTCTCACCAAGGAGTCCACGCGAGTTGTCGCACAGTTACCAATGCCCCTATTTGTGCTCCTGGAGCACTCATATTGCCTCTGGCAACTTGCGCAGAGATGCGTGACAACTATAGTATAACTACATAATGGTAGCCTCAAGCGTATCTACGACTCCGCCCTCTTTACTTGCAGGCTAGTTGTGACGTCATCTGGAGACTTAAACGCGATCGCCCACCATAGTCCCTATTAATGATTTTCCTTGTCTCATTTAATTGAACGTTCTTTTCTTATCAAAAAATATACACAGGCCTAAGCCAGTTCAATTACAATGTAGTAATCTATTGCAATAATCCTGTATAGCTCTCTATGGTTTGATAACACTGTAAAAAAAATTTTCTGGAGTTACCACATGTATTGTTTTACTGTATAGTGTAACATAGCTGATGAGAAAACAAAAGGGAAGACATTTTAGAGAAAACAGTAAGCAAATATATAGATTTTCAAAGACTCGTAGCTCCTAAATAAACGTTCTAACTTCCAAAAATTATAATGATTAAATATCAACTATGTAAATGAGAAAATAGCCAAGAGCTGTTGGAACAAATTGTGGTAGAAACCCATCAAATAAAACAGAGCGATAAATTTATATAGGTCTCCCAAACAAGTCGGCACTCTCTGAGTTTTCATTGGGAAATTTAGGTATACTCTTCGATTTCATGGAATCATGTGACCTCAAGGCAAAAGACAGGGTTAACAGTTAGCTTCAGCTAGAGCGTTAGATCAACTTGCTGGTATAAAAAATGCTGGACCTAGAGTTTTGAATAATAACGCCATTTTATACATATAAAAGTTACTGCAAACCATCAGTATACGAGCTGACGTGCTGCCACTTTACAAAACTTTCATTAGTAGAAGCAGGTACGAGCACCTCGCGTTGAGGCGGCCAAAGTTACAGCGTGAAGATAGAAGGTAAGGCATGAAGAAATTACACTAACTTTATTCTAACATAGCTTCATATGACAAAATTCAAATGGTCTGCGATCGTTCACCTAAATATCCAAACACGAAGCCAACCCTTAATCATTTACTACGCGGGAAAAATGTAAAGTAAGAAAAGTTGCAAGTAATTTACCACGATAAGTTTTCGGTTTATCATATTCGCGCGTAGATCTATCTCTATCTTTGAGATATCCAGAATGAGTCCATTGACGATTCCTTGTTTTCTTTTGCATAAAAAACACGAAAACAGCAGGTTTTTTTTCTCATATTGCTTCCATATACGCACATAAGGACGGCACTATATAGTCGCGCCTGAGGTCTCCAGGTGACGTTTTAGTGCGGGATGCGCAAAAGAGCCGCAATCTGGTCAAGCGATGGGGCTACCTGTACGTAGTTATACCACGCGTGACAATTCAATACAGTAATTTACCTACGGATTCTGTATTTTTTTTAATGGACCCAACGTCATATTCCGTCACCTGCCTTTCTTTACAGTGCCCTTATGCATGTGGACGCCAAATCCAATCACCCGGTCTACAAGTGTACGCAAAATACTCTTCTGGGGAAATGCAGTGGCTTTATATCTTAGCTACGGCAGAATCTGGGAGTATTGATCCAAAGGTGATCTTCATAACTGTTCGTGTATCGACGTGACAAATGTATCTTAAATATTGAAATTAAGTAGCCTGAGCTAGCATCAGCACGACATACCTCATAAATGGAGTGCTGATATGACCAGTGCAGTAACACCGTGGGATTTACCTGAGGCGTCCCTGCGCTAGTCATATAAACCCTCTCATTGCCACTTTATACCCGTGATACACTGACTGGCTTAAAACGTATGCTTTCTTACCACTCACTTACTCACCAGCAAGGGCGCCAATAATAACACCATTAAGGCAGCTATACACCTAAGATTCATCATTCTAATTTCTTTAAAAGCCACCTATAATATACGTATAACTGGCGAGTTAGGTGTGCACTGAAATGTGAATAAAATATCATTAATCGACATAACTCTTTACAGTCATTTTTGTGTGCACCAACCGACTAAGTGATTGATGATAAAGTGTTTGCACAATAAAATGTGAACAACTACGGAACAGTGATCGGTGAGAAACACTAGCAGCATCTCTATTTTTCTGCATGTTTTAGGAAAGCTCCAACTCCTTATTGATCGCGCCAAAAAGACGAAAACACACTGTACCTTAAGAAATAGATGAGATGATACTGCAACAACTGATAAGATAGGCATTGTCAGCACGTGACTCCTCACTTCTCGTTACCTACACCAAGGAGGTTATGCTTTCGTGGTGTCTGTCTGCATGTCCGTCCGTCTGTCTATACGTCTGTCACCAAGATAATTCAAAAAGTTAAGAACCGATTTCTACGAAATTTGCAGGGATTTTTAGGTATGTTAGGGAAAATAGATAATTAACTTTTGGTGAAGACATGTCCATCTGTTTGTTTGTTCGTTTGTCTGCCTCATTTTTCTCAATGCCAAAACTCAAAAAGTCATGGATTAATTAATTTTTATGAAATTAACATGAGTTGTTAGGTATATAACAAAGAGTAAATGACCAAAGTTTGGTAATGATCCGTTAATTCGTTCGTTTGTAACTATTTTTATTTTGTGCTTGTAAGCACAATAACTCAAAAAATAATGAACGGATCTTTATGAAATTTATAAGAATTGTTATTAATTTCAAAGGACATAAATGATTAAATTTTGATGCAGATCGGCTTTTTCGTTTGTTTGTGTGACTCATGTTTGTCATAACGTTTGTTAGCAGTATGACTCATAAGTTATGAACGGATGTTCAAGAAGACTGCACACTGCACAAGCTGTTATTACTATCAAGATACACAAATGATTTGATTATTGAGTTTATACAAAGAAAATTATGGTTTCAGAGCCAATTTGAATTTTTGCCACCGTTGCCTCGCTTGGAGGAGGTATGCGTTCTCAGCGTGCTCTAGTTATTGATTTATTAATTTATATTTCTGATAGCACAGTTTTGCAAGTGAGTCCTATTGCGCTGTGGCACCGATTTCGTATTATCACTTTACATTCTAGATAAAGCATTATATGCATTTTATATAGTTGCACTTATTAATGATTTATGAACCATGTTACTTAACTATTTATTGTTAAGAAAATATTATGGACGTTGCAAATACGCAGGGGCATTCCGAACCCACAATCCACCAAATCCGGAAACCCACACACACACACGATGCAAACTGTACAACGCCGCGGATACTTCGTAAGCAGTAAATAACAGACATAATATTATGACCAGTATGCCGAACAGGAGCCCCCCAACCGAACGGATTGACACCGCCATGGTCATTGATACTACCATTGCTTGAAGCTGCTATTACAGTAACTATCAATTCTCAACATTTCAAAGCATATGTTGATCTTCCGAGATGATCTCGTCTTATCACACTTTACAACTATGGCTCTCCACAATGCCCCAGAGCAATTTTGCCCTAGTTGCTATTTTGGCCATTATGTCATGATTTTATCCATTTTCACCCTCACTTTCTGTTGTTAAACTTATTTTCTCCTAACCCATAATGTTCGTAATTTTCTGTCTCTCATCGCCCTGCTAATGCCAATTGTTTTGTAAATACAATATTCCCGTGGCACCAGGACCGTTTACGCCTGTGACTTTTCTTCTTCCTCATGAGGATTTCTCTTCAAACTTTCTTCATGTACAATTTCTGTATTTATCATTCTTTTTTCATTCTCCCAACGCCGAATGCCTTTTTAGAGATATTCTCATGTCACCGGGGCCATTTACATACAGCCGTAGATCTCGAACTGGGCCAAGATGAATTGTACCCCAGTCTTAATGAAGCTTAGCAAAGTCTACATACTGTGTATCCACTCAGCGCTGATTACAGTCAAACACTAAGCTTGAAGTATCGTAAATAAGTTGTAACCTTCAAGCTGTTGAATTTGATTTTTCTGCCCAGGTATGCCCGACAGCTACAGAGTATAAGTTGTTCAGGAACGGTATGTGATCGGGCCATTACTTTAGAAGGGCATCGCTGAACCCAAGGCAAACGAAATAATAAAGTCAACTTCACCGCACTCCTTATACTGGGATCTCCAGACGCGTTGGTTTTGCTGCAAATAATAGCGAAGGGCCTCCAGAGGAATGTAGGCCTGCATGCAGTCGACCATCAGTCGTCACAAGTTATAACATCATCGGTGGAAGATGCTTAGCAACGACCTGTGCCTCACGACCCTGTCGATTTCTGTTAGAAATGGTGTTTGATTACACAGATTGTTGTATTAGAAACTGAAGGTCCTGCATAGTAGGAAGCGGAGACATACGGAAGATAGATAGAGAGGCGTGAATACAACATCCTAAGATAGCATCCTTTGACAGTGATGCATTGTAAAATTCAAGATGGCGACACAGTAGCCTCTAAAAAATGGAAAGTAAAAGACAAAACTAAGAAGGCACTCTGGAATTGCAGACTTCCCCTAAGCAACGCAGTATATACTAGTAGAAAAAATTTTGAAATAATCCAGAATATAGTTTTTCTTCCGGATCATCACCAAAACTTGATCATCCGTTCCTGCACTGCAAAGGGTAAGCCATAAGTAAGGTACCTTTTTAAAAGTATTAAAACAAAAATAGTAAACTAATTTAGTTTTTGCTAGTGAAAAAGGATGTTTTGAAGTTTGTAGATTAGCAAAACCATCGAGGAGCAACAATTCAAATGTTGAAGACAGTTTCCCCTAACAGATTGATTTCTCGTTTCGGCGACATACCGTGGCCACCCTGATCTCCAGATTTAAGCCCTCCTGGTTTCTTTCTCTGCGGATACTTAAAGGCAAGAGTCCACATTGATGTGCCGGAAACCTTGCAGCAGCTGAAAAGAAACATCAGCCGGGAGATCGACAACATTTCAACAGCGACGTTAGAGAAAGTAATGAACAGCACCGTTGCAAGAGCTCGCGATTGCTTGGAAAATGATGGAGGTCATTTAAAGGATATTGTTTTCCATACTTAAGTGCGTTGCATTATTCTAATATAAAACTTCAAAATCTCCTCTTTCATTTGCAAAAAAAAATCGCTTTACCATTTTTAGTTGTAATGTTTTATTTATTTTTTAAGGTGCCTTACTTATGGCCCACCCATTATACGGTGACATTCCTAGCAGTTCCTGTGAATTTCATGAAGATCCGTTCAGAATTTCTTTGGCTATGTTGCTGAAAGACAGACACGGACAAAGAGGAAAACGGACGGAGGGTCATTACAAAAACTTATTCATATGTTCCTCGTGGTATTACTAACAGTTTCTGTTAGGGCAACTTCAACGCCTTTATTTTTTGTGGCCAGCTTACTCTAGAAGTTTGGTATTTTTCACATCTAAGTCAACCCACGATGTTCCAATGCCTTGGCGCGCATGATTGCTGAAGCTGTAAAACACTGCGGCACAGCAGTCAAAGTAGCCATTCAGTAGCGGACCTACCTACTGCCCGCAGTTCTTAGAGAGTCATTGAGTACACAGACCTAGCGCTTACAGGTCTCAATATTGTCATACAGCTATGACCAGCTCTACCAGTGACCGACATCGGACTTTATATGTATCCCTCATCCTACAAATACATGGATAGCAGTACCCTGAGTTTCCATTATCCACTGAGGTAACCTAATACGGCAATCCACGACATCCGACGAGATTCACGTTGACCAGAGTAATGAATAAACCCACTTGAGTATGCGCAGTTACCTGGTACCATATAGAGAAGAGTTATCTGACACGTACATATTGGGTAACGTATATACAGTACAGTATCACAAGGGTACAAGAAGTACTTAGACAGTACAACCTGAATCTGAAAAAAGATTGTGATGATGGCTCAACTCCTGCCTCTTTTTGGGTGGCGTTACAGATTCAACGCCGTTCATTTTGATGGTCAGGAAACTCAAGATTTTTCGATTTTTCACATCTCAGTCAACCCACCTGACAGCCTGAAAAAAACTTAGATATTTATGACTGAACTCTTGCTGCTTCTTTTTGGGTAGACAAGCAACAATATTCATCCCCGTCATTTTTTATGACTAGCTAATATCGAGTTGTTATTATTATTAAAACATCATACTCGGGCCCCCACCGACAAGTAGTATAATCCAAATGAAGCACTTAGCAACACCGGGAAGCCCGAAACGCTGCTAAAGGAAATCCAGCAAAAAGCCATTACCAGCTGACTTAAACGCCTGCAGGCCAAAACGACCGAAAGCCGATGCCGGCAATGAATTCCAAACCCCAACAGACCAGGGGACGAAGCACCGACCGAACTGATTAGTCCGACATCTAACATCCGCGGACCGCAGCACGTGTAATTCTCCTGGAGACATTGAGAGCAGGGCCAGAAAAATCCAACCAATGCCTCTCATTATTGTACACCTAATAAAAAATACAGAGTTCGGCCACTCCTCTTCTGAGGGACAGGTTCACCAGATCATCACCTGCGCACAGCCTGCTGGCCGAGCTAACAAATCAGTCCAACAGACGTTAGTGACTGTCAGCGGCTGAAGCTCAGACCGGTGAACAATACTGCAACAAAGGCAGCAAAAAAGCATAAAAAACACATGCGGACAACCTCACTGTCACCAAACACAGAATTCACCTTACGCAGGAGCCCAATCTTGGTGGAAGCACGTGACACCAGTCGCCTGATATGCGGCTCAAATGTAAGCGTCTCATCAAAGACAACACCAAGAATCTCCAAGAAGATAGACTCCTGAAGCAAAGTGTCATCTATCTCCAGATGGGGATGCTGCGGCACAAGTGTACAAGACCGGCTGACAATCATCGGCTAGGTCTTACTGTCATGCAGTTTCATACTCCAGGCCGAGCACCATGCACTAATGCGTGACAAAGCCCTATTCAGAGACTGGGTGGCAGCAGTACGCATGCGGGGAGGATAAGGTATCACTGCTATCAAAGGGAAATCCTCGGCATAGTTGATTATCGTGTTTTCCAGCGAAGGGAATATGTCACTAGTATACAGAACAAACAACAGCGGGCCAAGCACGCTACCCTGAGGGACGCCAGACTTCACCGCAACCAAGGCTCTCAAAACGCCGTCAACAGACACACTCTGCGTTCGCTCAGAAACAAAATCTTGAATGATCGACAGAACCCTACCCTCCACACCAAACGTCTCAAGCTCGTATAATAGACCCCTGTTGTTGACCCTGCCAAGCATCGCGCTCAAGTCCAACTGCACAAGCCGTGCCTCAGACCGCCAATCAAGTGAAAACTGTAAGCGGTGTGACACCGACAACAACGCGTCACAACAACTTTAACCAGTTCTGTAAGCAAACTGACTAGCAGGCAGCAAATCTGTAATCTCAGCAAAACGACCAAGCTTACAAGCGACCAATTTCTCCGACACCTTCGACAAAATGGGCGTCAGCGTAATAGGTCGGTAGTTGGCGACACGTGGCGACATTGGTCCCTTGGGAATAGAAGTAAAATTCCCAGTACGCCAACAACAGGGAACATTTCCAAACCGTATCAGGCGCCGAAAGCTCACTGCTAGCTTAGGACAAGAACGCCAGAAAGCTGCTTATGAAACAGAAAAAACTTGCCCACCCAGTCCACACCTCCACAAGCATCAAGGCCCCCAAGCAGCACCTTGATTGTATCAGATTTGAACGCCAAAGAGGCTAAACGAGGTTCGGGGTGACGTCCATGAGGCAATGACAACACATCTCTGCTCTGCTTCCAGTCAAAGTCAGCAGACATGAGTTCCGCCCTAGCCAAGGAATGAGCAATGATACCACCACCGGGACCAACAAGAGGCGGCAACGAAGGTTCAGCACCGAAAATTGAACTCCTTAGCTCATTCTACCAACAATGTGGAAGCTCAATACTCATCAAAGGCTTCCTGGAACGGTACCTCTGACGATGATGTTTACTCTCATACACACGCTTAACCTCGGCTCTACGATCAACATAGGTATGCCACAATGTGCGGTCACGCAAATGCTGCCATGCCCAATAAGCCGCTTATTTAGCGTCGAAACTTAACCGACACTGGTCGTCAAAGCACGGTTTGTCCCAAGACTTCACAAAGATAGTCCTCTTCGGGACAAACCTCTCTAAAACAGACACAGTCAAGTCATCATGCAAAGAGATGGCGTCCTCATTGCGAATAATCTGGCGCCAAGGTATCGCCCTTACTGCCCAGTAAGAGCCTCCCAGTTAGCATTGGTCACATCTAGGTCGACGCACCTAACTCCCTACAAAAAATACGAACATTGATCAACTCCTTCTCTCTCTTTTTATGCGGACAGACAAAATTTAATATAATAATATAGCTACAAAGAAATGCATTTAAATCTTCAACGAAAACGTTACCTTACCTTGAGTTACCTTGAGAGTCTTCGGAAGAAGTCCAGGTGACGTTGTTCACGTCACCCCACGTGTGTGGAGTCACTCTGCTGGGTGTCTTCTGTGGTGCCGCAGTTTGCGAC
>LQNS02276925.1:11261559-11281699 GCA_001587735.2 Parhyale hawaiensis | reverse complement strand
GGCTACTCCACTGCAGGGAATTATGGATATTATTATCAACCAAGAGGATGGACTTAATATATCACATATTAAGTTCCAGTGTTGAAAGTTTCACGGGTCTGTCTAAGAGGCCTTACAAACCGTGAAAGTTTCACGGGTCCAGCTAGTTGCACATGAAACCTACAAGTTAGCCACTTGCGAGGACCTACACGTTTTCATGGAATACATTTCCCATCGGATCAAACCACGATGCTATTTACGAAGACATTCACTCGCGTGCATGAACAGAGGTGTCATTTGTTAAAAAGCAAGAGAAAATTAACGCAGGTACCAGAAGTACCAAACTCTATAACTCGTGTTCTACTTATTGTTACATATGGCGGCACAGGGGTACTCCCGAAACAGAGGAGAGGACAATTGATCGCCGTAACCGGTTCCTGGAGGACTCACTTTGGAGATGACCAGAAGTATAATATAGCATGTTTGTTTCCTCGACGGTGTTAGAACAATAACCTTGGTAACGTCATAAGAGTTTGTAAAATCACACAGTTAAAATATACTACTAATAAATTCTGATAATACCTTTTGTATTTATTATTCTTATTATTTTATTTTATATTATGAATGTATTTAGGCGCCCACCATAACCACAATTCACTTCATATGGCAATAGGTGGTCTCCCCTTTAGCATATTTCCAAGTATTAGCTATGACTTCCACATAAGTTAGACTTTAGGAAGGAATACGTAATTAGAAAAATGTGCTACAACCTTGAATCATGCTTCAGGTAAGAAATTCCAGTTGATTTTGCTTGAGAACCGAAACCTCAATCTTGCTCTGTTTAATGGAAATTCCTTAAATCCAGAAATCTTAAGCGTAATCTGGATGATAATACCACTTCCATCACGATTCGAAGCGGCAAAAAGTTAAGTAGAGAAATGAAATCCACTTGATTCCACAATCCCCAACTGATATATCCACATTCCAAATGCACTGATTCGTGCTTCAGACAGACGCTCGCTAGGCTTCAGAGGCGTGTACAGTTGCAGTTGACCCCAAGTTCTCAGAGTCGAGACATAAGAGACAAAAATCTCTTAAGACATGTGTGATCTCCCAACCTTTCCTATTGCTGGATAGACCCAGTGCACTGCACCAGAGGGTGAATGCCAGAAAAGCTGACGCTACAAACCGACCGTCGCTAAAATTGTGTTGTCGGTCTGATGGACATGCATGAACAGGGCTTAAGCAGGCCACCATTAACGGATACGAAGCTTGACTTCGGAACCTTGCACCCTAGGGTCTATCATTGACACCTTTAAGATGATATCGACCTGCATTGCTAAGTCGAGTTAAGCTAAGCACTATAAAATTAATGCACAACTGTAAACAGGCTCGTTGTCTGCGCAACTCTGAATCGCGTTCCAACGGATAACGCGAAGTTCACAGATCCTAAGAAAATCCTAAGGATCAAGGCCCTCAAGCAGCACCTTGATTGTACCAGATCTGAACGCCAAAGAGGTTAAACGAGGTTCAGGGTGACATCCATGAGGCAATGACAACATATCTCAGCTCTGCTTCCCGTCAGAGTGAGCCGACAAAGGCTTCGCTCTAGCCAAGGGATCAACAATGATACCCCACCGGGACCAACAAGGGGTGGCAATGAAAGCTCAGCCCCAAAAACTGAGCCCTTAAGCTCATTCTGCCAACGATGTGGATTTCCAGAACTGAGGAATGACTCTCTGGAACGCTGTCTCTGACGATGCTGTACCCACTCATACACACGCTTTGCCTCGGCCTTATGATCAATATATGTATAGGTCAGCCACAACGTGCGGTCACGCGAACGTCGTCATGTCCGATAAGCCACTTGTTTAGCTTCGAAAAGTAATCGACACTGGTCGTCAAACCACGGTCTGTCCCGAAACCCACGAGACTATTACAAGAGTGTAACTTGCGGGCTTTTCAGAGTGTATGTAGTACTAGATATTCAATAGCTAATCCATGAACAGTATTAATAAGGCTAAACAAAGACATTTTGGGGTGCAGCAATGGAAACTAGAAATATGTGTACCGCACGAAAGTATATTAAATTACCTCTCCATGAATTTAATTTAAAAAGATTTTGAAAATGCAATTAGTATGTAGTTTTTAATTACATTTTTATTAAGGTGCTCCAAAGCGCCAGCGTGGAGAACCGTTTGTTAGAATGCAGCTGTTATATGCAGTGAGGAGCTCATGGAAAATTAATACTTCATAATCTAGTCTAACTGAGGTGCTGACTTTATCACTAAATATTGCCATTAGTTTTACGGATCACTGTAAAGTCATTGTGGGCATAGCTTTACCGATTAGTTTATGCATCCCCGCTATGACTTTTTCCGATTGGGATTGGTGAATTTATTCAGTGTATAACTCTACCAATAGGTTCATTCATCGCTTGTCCAGCTTCACCAATTGGCAAATTCATTGCGGGTATAGTTTTACCGATAGCTAAATTCATTGCAAAGTAATTTCATCATTAGCCAAGTTAATCGAAACGAGTATCGTTTTATTCACTTGCGGGCTTCAATGAACGAATACTTATTAATTACGTTCTGTATAACATGTTTTCAAACAAATAGGAATCAACAGCTGGAAAGTAAGGGTAGCGTAAGCAACTTTGAGTAATTTAAGCTTGTGCTAACTCTAACTTTAATTTTTCTAATGCTTATCGTTGTGACAGGGCAAGTGTGGGCCAATTTTCGATTATGATTCTCTCGTCTACTGTGTCGACTACTACTGAGCGCTTCTTCTTCCTTTGCGAGGTTTTTTTATTTAGTTCGATCCTCGTTTCAAAGTCACTTGAATTCATTCGAAGACTCTCAAGGCGAGTATTGTACAGTACTGCACTCTTACTTTTTTTTTCTAAAACACCAATTTCGATCTCCAAAACTTCAATCTTTTTTCCTAGTAAGTTTTCATCTATTATTAGCGAATTCAGGAGTCACAAATAGCTGGAATCAGTTATCACTCTGTTGAGACACTGATGTAGAAGTTATGATGCCGTAACAACGGTAGATCAGCTCTTTTGTATGTCTCTGTGCATTATTCTGTGTTGTATAGCACGTCCAGCACTCTACACACTCACATCACCACCTCCCTCTCCCACGGTTACCAGGGCTTTGCATTTCCTCCTGCACACACGTGCATTCGGTAGGTAGTTTACAGAAGGGAACAAGTGTCATGAGTTAATAAATGACCACTGGTGCATTCGCAGCCTATCGGCTTAACTCAAGCGATAGATCAACGTGCCACCCTTACATTCATCATAGCCATGGAACCAAAAAATAGAAATAGCGCTGTCACGTCGGCAATTATTTCTTTTAATCTCTGTAATTGAACTTTTTCATCACTTTTTTGCGTTGTACACCTGTTGTCAGAGGCCTAGGTAACATAGGTTCGGTTCAGCTAAAACAATTATTATATTATAATCTAACTCATAGGCACACATGCTGGAACAGGTTAGAACAAAAGTTTTGTACCCCTCCTTTGAGTGCTAGTTTCCTATGCCGGTATGAAGTTTATAATGGAGATTTTCAAGGGAAGATTCATCACTCTAAGGGTGCCTCATTTACGTATATCGAAGAACCTTGAGCCGCCATTCTTAAAACTGGTATAGCTATGGACTGATGCAGTAGTATATATACTGTTCATGTTTCTTTCCCTTGTTAGCTCTTGAGCATGCATTCGAGAGTGCCAGTCTCCGAAAAGAGCCTTACCCCACAATAATATGATTTTTAGAGGCTTTTTCAAAAGTTGGGAAAATTGAATTTTTTAAAATTTCAACTGCCTGAGGCTATTTTACTGCGTCGATCAATAAAATGGGTAGGGTAGGAGGGCTTAAACTAGAGAGGCTCAAATGAACTAGGAAAACGCTACGAACTAGTTAAATGTTATTTACCATTCGCGGCTGAACTTTTTAAAATTTTGGACAGGTACCCTTTCTTCGTTCCATTGATTCCAGTTTCTGGCGCTGCCTCTTAGTTGATTACCCATGAGACTTCCAAGAACACAATCTTGTTCTCTAAAATTATATCCGTAGGCTCAGCATAACTGGGCTACTTCTAACACTTGCGACGCTGTTCACCGCGACGAAGCCAAAGTTTCCGTCTGCAAGTCCGGACAAGTCAAGTTGAGTGGGCTCGGCTTAAATTGACTATGACGTCCAATCAAACGTGCCATTAGACTAATCGGATCAGGTTTAGTTACAACCGGCAACAACCAAAGTGTGAAGGAAAAGTCAACTTGACTGCACCCCATGTTGGTTCGTGCTGCAGACTAAGGCCAGCCGGCCAACTCATATTTGTGATAAAATATCAAATAAGCTGCTTATGGAGTTGATGCACGAACATCATTTGGTAAGATAGCGTTACCTGTCGCTGAGTGCGAAAATCCACGCAGAGCTACTTGTGCAGGAGCGCCAGCAGTGTCGCCAGGGAGGTTTAATTGTAGGGGCAATAGAGCCATTTTTTCTTTAGGCAGAACAGCTTTTTATATTATAATTATTCTTTTGGCCTGGCTGAATTCTGGTTCCGTGGGTGTCGACATATATATATAGATACATTCTACAATTACTGTATAAAGTGCATTAATTGTAATCTTAAGATGCGTATTGTCAGAAAAAAATAATGAGTAAGTTTTCAACCCGATGACTAGTAAACCTTTTTCTCCCATTTCTGTCTAACCACCGACATGGAAAGTAGCCAAGATGGAAATATAGTGGAAGGCCAGGGCGTAACCAGAATACGCGACGCACGGAAGAGCCCGACCTCCGGTGAAACTCAACAAGGGCTACCGCATCAAGGACGGGCAAATGCAGCTAAGGAAGCTAGTCCACAATTTGTAGGTTGCTACCCTAAATGTTGGCAATTTGTCGGAATGAGGGAGGGGAGTGGCGGACATGATGGAGAGGAGGAAGATGAACGTGTTGTGTCTGCAGGAGACGAGATGGAAGGGAGCAAGGCGAGAGAGCTCGGTGATGGCTACAAGCTGCTCTACAGTGGAGCAGACGAACGGGATAGAAACGGAGTCGGGATAGTGTTGGACCCCCAATTATTGAGGGAGGACATAGTGGAAGTAAGGAGAAAGAGTAGTAGAATAATGAGAGTTAAGCTGGCTTTTGGCGAAGAATTCGTTAATGTAGTGAGCGCATATGCACCCCAGGTGGGTTGTGACGGCACGGAGAAGGAGGAGTTCTGGCGAGAGATGGATGAAACACACAACGAGTTACCAGCGCTGGATCAAGAGATGCATTGTGGGGAGAGACCTGAACGGACACCTGGGAGAGGAGTTATACGGAGGATCCGTGGAGGGCACAGTCTGGGTATGAGAAATAGGAGGAAAGCGAGAGGTGGACTTTGCAGTAGCATATGACATGACAATATTAAATACCTTTTTCAAGAAGAAAAACTACGCCACATATGCCAACGGAGATAGAAGGAGCCAAATTGAATTCCTACTGTATAGTAGAACCAACATCCTTGAGATAAAAGACTCCAAAGTGCTACCCCAGAAAGTGTGTCAACCCGACATAGGCCAAAAGAGGGAGGGAGGAGGGGAAAATAAGATGGTGGAAGCTCACCGAGGATAAACTGAGACAAGATTTCAAAAGGAAGGCACTTGTAAAGATGAGCGATGAGCAGAGTGCTGAACAATGTTTGTCATGAACAGCCAGGTTCTGAGGCAAGTAGCAAAAGAGATACTAGGTAAAGCATTAGGTCTGAGGAAAACGACCCCAGAATTGTAAAGGTTCTTGGTGGTGGAATCCAGGATACAAAGAAAAAAAATGAAAGGAGACGGGAGATGAAGAAAACCTACGACCAGGAAAAAACTGAGGAGAAACGACTTATGTGGAACCTTCCCTTTTTCCTCCATTTTTTCCGCCCCTGTTCTCGTTCCTGACGGCGCTACATCCTTTACATGCTGACAAACCTTTGTTTACTTCCTGTCCTTTCTTATATATTTTATAATGTTTTCTCGATTTATTTCGTTGTTTTCTGAAAGAACTGTGAAACAAGTTAAGGATAAAGAAAATACAGTTTTGAACGATGTCGAAGCTATAAAGCATAGATAGAAGGAGTACTATCAGGAACTTCTGAACAAAGAGAACCCGAGAGTGAAAATAAGCGGATGAGTGGGTTTGAACACGGAAATATTTCCAATAAATGCCACGGAAATTGGTGCACTTCAGGACCTGAAAAGAATGGAGAATGGAAAAGGAGTTCCCACAGATGAAATGCAAGTGGAGGCGTGGAAGAACCTGGGTGATGAAGGGATGGCGAAGCTGGTGGTATTTTTCAACAAGGTGATGGATGAAGAGAAAATACCGTATGGATGGAGGAAAGCACTGCTGGTCCTAATATATAAAGAGAAGGGAGATGTTCTGAAGTGTGCAAATTACAGAGGAACAAAGTTGATATCTAACACGATGAAAATATACGAGAGGGTAATAGATTGTCGTCTCAGACAGAACACAGAAATTGGGGAGAAGCAATTTTGCTTTATGAGAGGAAGGAGAGGGCTGATGCAGTGTTTGCATTAAAACAGTTGATGGAAAAGTATACAGAGAAGCAGCGGGGCCTCTTCATCGCTTTCATCGACCTGGAAAAGTCATGCGATCGTCGAGGTGTGAGGTGTGGAGGAGTATGAGGTGAGAAGTACGTAAGAATAGTGGACATGTATAAAGAGGTGACCACGAAAGTCTGCAGCGCCGCTGGCTGGAGCTATGAAAAACTTCGGAGTGGGAGTTGGACTGCCTCAGGGATCGGCACTGAGCCCAAACCTTTTCAGCTTGCTGATGGATGCGCTAGTGGAGGAGGACATGAAAGAGGCACCTTGGAGTATGCTATTCGCAGATGATGTTGTGCGTGGCAGAGATTAAAAGAGAGCTGCAGACTAGGCTCAACTTGTAAAGGCAACATTTGGAGGACTACGGCTCGAGGATAAACCGAGCGAAGACAGAATGCATGGAATTCAACGTAGAATGAGATATTAGGGATCTGTATTTTGAGGAGCACAAGATTTGGAAGGCAGTAGCGTTCAAATATCTAGGCTCATACATGACACAGGATGGGGAATTGGACAGAAACATTGACTACCGGATTCAAGCGCCTTGGAAAAATTCAAGGAGGATATCGGGAGTGTTATGCGACAGACGAGTGAGCGCCAAAAATGATGCTGCATGGAGCAGAAACTTGGCGCTGAAAAAGGCACAGGAAACCAATTCCCTTGTAGCAGAAATGAGGACGCTGCGGTGGATGTGTGGAGTTGCTAGAAAGGATAGAATACAAAATGTACGGGTGAGCGAAGCATCAGCAAAGGTTCAAAAAAGAAGACTGAAGTGGTAAGGCCACATTCAACGAAAGAGGAAAGACGATATTGGAAGAAGGGTTATGGATAAGGAAATTAACGGCAGACGGAGTCGCGGACGACCCAGAGTGCGATGGAGTGACAGAGTGCGAGCAGATGTGAGAAAAAAGCAGCTGGAGGACGATTGGGCGGTTGATCGGGATCTGTGGAGAAGGCTAGCAAGAAACAGAGACCCTTTAAAAAAATGGGACCTCAATTATTATTATTATTATTAAAACTTCACGCTTGAGCTTCCACGGACAGGTAATACAACCCAAATGAAACATCTTTCAACACCGGGAAGCCCAAAACGCTGCTAAAGGAAATCCAGCAAAAAAAAAAACATTAACAGCTGACTTAAACACCTGCAGGCCAATGCGACCAAAAGCCGATGCCGGCAACAAATTCCAAATCCTAGCCGACCAGGGCACAAAGCACCGACAGAACTAATTAGTTCGACATCTGATAGACTCTAAAGTGAAAGAGTGCGCTCTGCGCGCAGCACGAGTCTCTATCCAAAAAAACCTTGAGGGCAGGGAGAGAAGAATACAACCAATGAATCTCATTATTGTACACTTTATAAAACATACATAGCTCTGCAACTCTTCTCCTGTGGGACAGGTTCACTAGATCATTATCAGCTCACAGCCTGCTGGCTGAACTAACAAGGCGGTCTAACAGACGCAAGTGAGTGTCAGCAGCTAGAGCCCAGACCGGTGAGCAATACTCCAACACAGGCAGTAAAAACGCATAAATACATCTACGGGTAACCTGACTATCACCAAACACGGAATTCACCTTACGCAGGAGTCCAATCTTAGTTTAAACGCGTGACACCAACATCCTAATATGCGGCTCAAAAGTAAGCTCTCATCAAAGACAACACCAAGAATCTCCAAGGAGCTAGACTCCTGAAGTAAAGTGTCATCAATCTGCAGTTGGGGATGCTGCAGTACAAGTGTCCGAGACCGACTGATAATCATCGACTTGGTCTTACTTGCATTCAGCTTCATAATCCAGGCTGAGCACTATGCACTAATGCGTGACAAATCCCTATTCAGAGACTGAGCTACAGCATCACGCAGGCGAGGAGCAAGTATCACTGCCATCAAAGTAGAAGCGTCGGCATAGTTGATCAACGTATTCTCAAGCGAGGAGAACGTGTCACTTGTACAGAGAACGAACAACAGCGGGCCAAGCACACTACCCTGGGGGATGCCAGACACCAGCCCAACTGAGGCGCCCAAACGTCGTCAACAGACCCACTCTGCGTCCGATCAGAAACAAAATCGCAAATAATTGACAAAACCCTACCACCCACACCAAAGGACTCCAGCTTGTATAATAGACCCCTGTGGTAAACCCTGTCAAACGCCGCGCTAAAGTCCAACTGGACAAGGCGTGCCGCCTCATGGAGTCAGACTATCACCAGCGGTATGGGGCAGATTCAATAAACACAGCCTCAAACATAGAGATCAGCTCATCAATCAACACATAGGAAAAAAACAACCAATTTCATCAGAAACACTTCCGTTTTATCTTATAATAAGGAATTTCAAGTTAAAATGAATCAGTGTCATGTTAAGCTAAATCAAAAGTTGGACATAACCTTGACTGCCCATTGAAATCAGACCTTCCCCATGTCGTTTTAAGGCCCAGTTACATAAGTTTTTATAAACTAAGTTCTAACAATAACCACGCCCTTCGTGGCGTAAGACGATTTGCCACGGTGGAGTAAAAGTCGCCCCTGTGGACTAAAATTCAACGCCGTCATTTTTTATGACCAGCTAGGCCTAGTTTTTGGGCGTGGGTCACATCTAGGTCCACCCATCAAACTCCCAACAAAAATTTATGAACATTGCTCAACTCCTACGATCACTTATTAGGTTGACAGACAAATATACAAAGTTAAATCTTCAACGAAAATATCATCACAGCTCATTGCTTTGCTCGCGGGTGATAATAATTAGCAGCCATGAAGTGATGTAATGTAGATAACTATGATGTAATATAACATAAGCAACCATAGAGTGGTGTTATGTAGGCGTTTTTTGAATGGTGTAACTTATCGTTTTCCCCGTATCATAAGACGCTTGAATTGCTAATTTAGACGCACTCTTTAATTAACCATGCACTTCTTTCGAGAAAATATAGTGTTATAAGACGCAAGGTGAATTTTTTGGGGCAATTTTCTGGGGAAAAGTGCATCGCATGACGCTATGTAACATAAGCCCCCGCTACGGGTGTAACATAGGTAACTAAAATAAGCCAGCCACTAAATGTCAAGAGGTGCAGTCTGAGATGGTTCTAATATAGTGAAGGTTTGTTTCCGCACCAAAATACAGTCTTTTAAGTCCTTAAATTTTCACGGCTGCCCTCGTATCTTTACCTAGTGGTTAACCATTGATTTTTTTTTTCTCAGCTGCCAATGTAGTCTCACTCCCTGGTATTTCTGTGACTTTAATTTAATTCTTTATGCTAAAGTGGATTACCTGCAATACGCATGTATACACTTTTGCTCTGATATTCTAGTATTCGTAGAATTTATGACGAATTTTCCCTTATTCTTCGGGCCAGAAGATATGATGTTTATCACTCACTGATTACAAATGATGAGGAATTTGTTTTTTCTGGTTTGCTGCACATTCTTTCGGCCCGACGAAGAATGCCTTTTTGTTTGAGGTCTCAGTGATTATTAGAACTTATTTTATAAACACTTATGTAACTGGACCTTAAGACGACATGGGGAAGGTCTGATTTCAATGGGCAGTCAAGGTTTTGTCCAGCCTGTGATTTAGCTTAACATGACACTGATTCATTTTAATTTGAAATTTCTTATTATAAGTTAAAACGGAAGTGTTTTCAGATGGAATTTGTTGTTTTAGCTTGAGGTTGAATTATATCAATTTGAAGTGGATATTTTGGTTTGAAATTCATTTGTTACCTCTGCAAAAGAGGTTTTGTTTTTGTCAGGTCTGTGTCTTTGACATTCTGCCAGTTTGTCTGTCGCCAATAGAACTCAAAAAAGTTAAGACCAGATTTTTACGAAAGTTACCGGGACAGTTAGGTATGCTAGGAAGAACGGACGCTCAACTTTAGGTGAAGATCCACTGAATTGTTTGTCTGCCGCTTTTTTGTAGAATAACTCGAAAAGTTATGGATTGATTTTCTGAAATTTTCATGACTTCCTGGGGTTCTTACTCGGAGCAAATAACCCAAATTTAGGGGCTGATCTCTTCGTTTGCCTCGATGTTTCTTTTTATGCTAGTCAGTAGCTTAACTAAAAAAATTGTGAAAAAATCCATATAAAATTCCTAGGAAGTATTGGAAATGTTATAAAACACAATGGGCCAAATTTTGGTGATGACGGGTTCGTGTTTGACTTATGTTTATCGAAATAATTGTCAGTAACATAACGCAAGACGTTGTGGACGGATCTTCAAGAAAATTGTAGAGGCACAATTGTCAAGTTATTGGTGAGTGTAATGCGCAGGTTCTAGTTTCAGGATCAAATTGTCTTTTGCGTCAACGTTTCCTTGCGCGACGGAGGTATGGAAGTTCCCTCAGAGTTCTCCAGTTTTACTTCGAAATTGATTTATTTTACCTTGAACGTTATTCACTTGAACTTGACTAACTTCAATTTGAGAATTATTTAACCTCAAGCTCGAAAGGCATAGTTTCTGTATATTTCCCTATCAACTGATGACCAAAATATTAGTCTAATCACTCAAGAGCTATCGAAAGCATTTGTCAGCTGTACACAATGCAAAAATAAGCGGTCAGTGCATTTTTTTTTCTGCATCAGTATGTACTATGCACATAAACTTAAACAAAATACTGGTCACTTTAGCCATGACGTGAATCCATGTTTAGAATGTTTATTTACTTCCACACGTACGCTTTGAACTACATCCTAAATGTCATTATTTTTCACTGTTTTAGTCATGATCATCACCTCGAGACCGAAATCAAACTATAATGAATGTCCATAATGACGTTAACAAACACAGCAAGTTTCAGCTGGAAATACAGAAGACTTCTATTATTTTTATTATACAACACCACTGCGCACGCACAGATATTTAGAATATATATATATTGCACAATCCCTATCCCAAATGTGATGTTGTAAGTTTTCCTATAAAATGGGTCCAAAATACTATTCTGTTTCCTGAACTCCAATAAGAAAATATCGAATTTTCAAAAGTCTAGTAATATATCTTAACCTCATCAATATCGTATGACATGTTTTTTGTCCCATTAATGGGTCCCATTAGAATATATATATATTGCACATTCCCTATCCCAAATGTCATGTTCTAAGTTTTCCTATAAAATGGGTCCAAAATACTATTCTGTTTCCTGAACTCCAATAAGAAAATATAGAATTTTCAAAAGTCTATTAATATATCTTAATCTCATCAATATCGAATGACATGTTTTTTGTCCCATTAATAACTAGAGCACTCTGAGAGCGCATACCTCCGCCAAGCGAGGCACCGGAAGCAAAAATTCAAATTGGCTCCGAAATCATATTTCTCTTTGTATTAACTCCAAGTTTGAATCACTAGTGTCTTTTATAGTAATAACAGCTTGTGCAATTTTATTGGAGATCCGCTCATAACTTTTTGAGTTACACTGCTAACAAACGTTATGACAAACATGAGTCAAACGTACAAACAAGCGTACCGATCTGCACCAAAATTTAATTATTTATGTCTTTTAACATAACTAACAACCTCTATAAATTTCATAAGGATCCAATCATTATTTTATTGATTTATTGTGATAAAAAGCATAAAATTAAAAACAAACAATGACAAACGGACGGAAGAACAAGCGGATCATTACCAAAATTTGGTCATTTACTCTTTGTTATATACTTAACAAATAAGGTTAATTTCATAAAAATCCATCCATAACTTTTTGAGTTCGGGCAGTCAGAAAAATGAAGCAGACAAACAAACAACCAAACGGATAGACATATTTTCACCAAAAGTTAATCATCATTTCCTCCCAACATACCTAACAATCCCTGTAAATTTCATTCAAATCGGTTCAGAACTTTTTGAGTTAACTTGGTGACAGACAGACAGAAAGAAAGACAGACAAACACGACGAAAACATAACCTCCTTGGCGGAGGTAATAAAATATATCTTATAGACAGTGCAGTTATCTATATAGGTATTTTCCATTCCTCTCGACATTGGCCAGTCGTGTTGCTTTATAGATTACATCATTCGCAAAACGCAAGCGAATCCAAAGTGGACGACAGTATCTCAAAGCATTCCACAGTTTATTAAAACATACACCCATTTTCTACGTTCTTGGTTTTCGTCTCTAAGGTATCACGTTGCAATATGAAATTGTTTCTTAACAAGGTTGCATAATTTACTGTTGAAAATTAGTTCACTCAGGCCTCCTTTTCGTGAAGTGTGAAACATAGCCAGTCAACTGTAAAATGGAAAGATCATCATGGTCATGTCGATGTGCATGTGAGACGTTCGCCTAATGAGCGAAAGATATTGTGAAAACGCGCATTGCCAAGCAACAGTTTTCTTATCAGATGGTAAACACTACAGATCTCTCATTAGATGACAACTCTTATCAACGTTCCCCGCAGCCAGCCGTCTCACTAGACCACAGCAGTGCATCATATTCTGCCAAAGAACTGAGCAACTTTCAGTGTAGATTAGCTCCATTACGATGACCCCACAAACATGTATCATCGACGCTAATCCGTCACTATCATAACTATTCATGTAAAAATATCAAATAAAATAACTTAACTTCGTTGTACTAAATACTAGAGATGAAATGGAGCGGTTTTATCATGCCAATATTTTTAATGTATATCTATATTACTAGCTACTGACAAAACTCTGAAAGAAATATTTTGTTTGCTTGCATGGTCGTCACCCTACATATACAATCTCCGCTGTTAAACATAGTGAATGCACTGAGAGGAGCTCGGAGATTTCAGAATATTATTTGTTTCAAATTGTTGTTTCAATTCATCATTAATATACCTGTGTATGTGTCCACCGTATCCTGGATTCGGTTCGGCTGTACTTTTAGTTCACAAAAAGTATGCGACTACCTCTTTTTTCTTTTTTTTTATACTAAAGAGAAGTTTGTCTTAACCTATTAGAATAGGCTTTCATTAAAGGGTCACGATTAGTCTATTTGGCAGTTTTGCAGTTTAAAGACGCGTCAATACTTCGAATACGAAGGGTACAAACGAAAAATTAGCAGGAATGAAAAGTGTTTATAACTCCATTTTACATATGCCATGCAAATTTCAGAGCAATCGGCTCAGGTTAGGTTGGGTTCGGTTAGGTACGGTTAGGCTAGGTAAGGTTTGGTATGGCTAGCTTAGGTAAGGTTAGGCTAGGTTAGATTAGGCTAGCTTAGGTAAGGTTAGGTATGATGAGGTTAGGCAAGTTTAGGTTAAAGAATGTTAGGTTACATTTGGTTAGATTAGGTAGCGTTGTGCCAGGTTAGGTAAGGCAAGGTTTCGTTCGTTGTACGTCGGGGCTGACGCTGCCGTATTGGAAGTTTCTTCTCTTCTTCCTTTGTTTCTCTGATTTTTCTCTTCAATTTTCTTCTTTCTTCTACTCAGGGAGCAAGGAAGGAGCCGTGAGTCGCTTCCCTCGTCTTGTGTTAAAAGGAGCAGGGCTTCTGGGGGATGCTGCCTTGTGTTGGACCTTGGCTGGGCCTTCGGGACGACTGTTCTTCGTACCCGCTTTGCTTTCCTTTTCTGATTTCGTACTTCTACTAATCTTACATTCATCTTTCTTCTTCTTCTTTTCCCACCTTCTGTTCCCATGCGCGTTGATCTACTTTCGTGCGTGGGTTCCGCGTTCTGTCAGCGTACTACTTGGCCCTTCCTATTCTTCTCTTGAAGTACCATAGTTGTATTTAAGCAGACTTAAACAATTAATATGATACTTGTAGCCCGTGCCGTCATTATAAATGACGGCAAAAAATTAACACTTCACCAAAACCCCCGCCGTCTCTTGGGCTTCCTTATTTTTCCAAGATTCCAAGGTACCCAACTTTTTTTTCGCCTTTTGAAATCTGAATTTTCTCCTATCTTATTAGTTCTATTTTTCCCCTATCTAACACTGAAGAAAAAGATTGCAAGGTACCCAACTTTTTTTTTTCGCCAAAGAAAAATATTGCAAGGTACCCCACATTTTTTTTACATTTTGAAATCTGAATTTTCTCCTATCTTATTCCCATAGAGCGTGACAGGAAAGATATAAATATATAAAAACACGACGTGAATTATTTTATAGTACTGATTAAGAAATCTTTTCAGTCCCGCTCTCTTCGTAGGCGCTATTGTGCTGTCTTTTTTATCTTTTTTCGTTAGCAACAAGTTGTTCTCGTGCGGGGTGCCGGTGCATCTGCAGCCAGCCCGTCGTGTCCTATGCTCTCGTACGTGATGACCTCATGTGGGGCGCAGTCGTACATAGCAACGCCTTTGGGGCCACGTGCCGTGTATCCCTGTTTATTCCATTGTTCTGCAGGTTATTTTGTGCTTTGTGATTACAGAGGCTTGGTCTCTTCGCTGTATTAGTATTAATTCAATTGTAACAACTTTGACCGAGTGTGCTCCCATTGCCTGATGTTCAAGTGTTAGGTTTGTTTTATGTTGCCCGATTAGCTTACAGCTACCCATGGGCTTGACGACAATTGTCTACGAATTCATGTTCTGCTAATTCTCTTTTACAATTGTATCGACTTGTTTCACGCTTTTTTGTCTCAATAAACATTATTATTATGAAAAATGGTCAACATCCGTTTATAATTAATCTGTGAATGTACATTTCTAGTGCTCTCCTCGTTCAGACATTTGCAGGGTATATGTAAAAATGTATTCTAAACACAACTATAGCGACAGCTCAGAGAAAACAGTATATTATACTTACAGAACTCGGATAATTTATGCTTACTTGATTGATTGTGTATCACCGTGCACTCAGTCTTCGCTGTTAAGCATTGGGAATAAGCTGAGAGAAGCTTGTAGATTTCAAAATAACTAGCTGCACCCTCGGAAATTCCAAGGTTAGTGAATATTTTCACTTACCTACCTTATTTAACGTGAGACAGCACTCATATCTTAACCCCTTCCCCCCCCCCCCTGTCTGAACTTACGTCCGCCGCTTAATCCAGTCTATCGTTAAGCAGTCCGTTTACTTTACACCTCATCTAATAATTGCTAGTATTTCACTTTCACCCCTGAATCACGCATTTGTTCTGTTAGCAAAGAATTCGTATTTGCATCTTAATAAAGACATAAAAATACCATGGTACATCCTGCAATGATCTCTTTTGCATTTGCACACCTTTTCTTAATGCTTTTTCCCTCAGTTTGCAGATAATTAAGCCCTCCACAAGGTTAAACGTGTCAATTTTTTATTGGCGTATCGGATTTTTCTCTCACTGTTTCAAGACCCGTGGATGCTCATCAAAAGCCCATAATTTTTCTGATTTGTTTAAGGGGGCCTTTTCAAAATTTTTGATTATTTTATATTTTTGAACTGATTTCTCTGATATTTGCACATGAGATGTAGAATTTAAAAATAAAAACATTTTGTTCGTGTAACTTTTTCAGTTTAGGGCTTAGTTTCTTCAGAAAACGAGATTTTTATTTTTTTTATTTTTTTATTATAAATTTTAAAAAGAACGTAAGTCGATGAGTTTTTATGCTACACTAAAAACAAAGACAGTTTTGGAATCCTTGAAACATTCCTAACAACGCTAAGGAGGGGTTTTTAGAATTTCCTTTGCGTTTTCTATTGACATGAGACTTTAGATGGGTTACCAAAGAATACATAAAATATGTCAATTTTCTTGATATTTCATATAATAAAAAAAAACTAATAAGAAATTGAAAAAAATCCCTCCTTAGCGTTGTTAGGAATGTTTCAAGGATTCCACAACTGTCTTTGTTTTAGTGTATTTAAGCAGACTTAAACAATTAATATGATATTAAGAAATCCTTATTGTCCCGCACTCTTCGTAGGCGCTGTTGTACGTGCTGTCTTTTTTATCTCTTTTCGTTAGGAACAAGTTGTTCTCGTGCGGGGTGCCGGTACCTTACGTTCTTTTTTATTCTGAAAGATCAAATTTTTCAGGGCGGCAAATTTTATGTTTTTCTGGATGAATTTTGTAAAACATGCGCTGTTTGCAGTGGAAATGCACTTGAAATGTTTTATCTATCGTACATTTCCACCTACAAATACCTTACATTCGTCATTCACTAATAAAAATATGAAATAGCTATACCTTTAGATGAATAAATAATGAAAAAGTCAATTTTTGACTGCTCCGGACCCCCTTTGCCCTCCCCCTTTTATGGGGGTTCTGGTGCTGCTAGCCCCCTAAAAATTTGGGACGTAATAGCCCTTGGTATACAGATCATTTTGCAGCAAAAAAAGAAAAAGTAAATTTTGACCCCCTCCGGACCCCATCTGGACCACATTTGCTCCTCCCCCCCCCTTTCGGGGGTTTCTAGTGCTGCTAGCCCCTTAAAAATTTGGGACGTTATAGCGCCATACCTGAGGACACTTTTTTGAGCATAAAACAAAAAAAATGAAAATTATGACCATTTTCCGTGAAAAGGCCCCCTTAATGCGATAGCTATATAAGAAAAGAATACAGATTCGGTCAGGCTATTCTTGTTTTCTCAAGATATTGTATTTTCTCAGACATTGCGCTGTAATGGTGGATCCTCTGAGCAGAGATGCCCAACATTATCTTTTCGTTTTCCCGAAGCGTATCATGACTACGCATGGGGCTCTATTAGTAATATCATCACCAACCAGCGAAGCGAGCATAATGTTGTAAAAAAGGGGGAAGCTGTAGATATGATACGGGTGAAATGATTATCACCCGCGAACGAAGTAGGAGAGGTGATGTTTTCGATGAAGATTTAAGTATATGTATATATTTGTAGTTATCGGGAGGTTTCTTCGTACAGGGCTGCAAGCTCTGCGTGATTTATGTCGATCTGCCGTTGGACGAGCTCTTTTCTGTATCTCACAGTGATAGATTCTTCTTTCAGTGCCGGGCAAGGAGGTTCTAATAGAGAGGAGCGCACCCTCTCTATTTATCCTACGGGAGCGTTGCGAGTAAACTTTTCCCTTCAACTGGCTGAGTGGCTTATCCAATCGGAGAGCGGCATTGCCTAACGCAGTCTGTATAGGAAAGAGTCCTGAGCTCAAATTTTTATAGCCATTAACCATCGACGAAATTCCGAGAGGATGGAAGTATGTAACGGAAACGTGTATCCTGTATACCATCTGATGATGAAAGTAACAGGGTGGAGCAGTCGAATTGAGAAATGGAAATTAAAAGTACAAGGAAATTAAATTTCATTTATCTGTAATCAAAATAAAGACTATTACATTGAATAGTTTTAGTCTCCGTCTCGTCAAAAAACACGTTTTACTAGACTCTAGAGGATGAAAAAAAGAGACGTACAGTAAGTCCATAGATATGCGGAACCTATCTAAGACGGTGTTCCGCACAGAATCAGCAAAAAGTCGCGGAAAAAGTGAAGAGAATAAATCATATCCTTAGAAGTATGGAAGCGCAAGGAAGTAAAGCGGGACCAAAGAGAAGACGTTCAGAGGGCCTAGCAAAGGCGGAGGTAACCTATTCCCGCCCCCCCCCCCCTCTGGGCACTGCTCCCCAAACTATTAGATTAGATAGACGGCAGTAGACGAGCCAACAGGCCCACTTCCAAAGAAGGGCAACCACAAAACAAAAATGAAAACTCCGTATACTGAAGGAACTAAATGTAGGTCTGTCATAGACAATATGCTTGCATTTGGGTAAGCAAGGTGTGTCAGAGTAGACGAGATGAGTTATAGTAGATGAGGTGCATTAGGCCGGATGCGCACGAACAACTTTTTTTGGCGTCACCATCCAAATCCGTTCGCGTTGTGTGACCGTGACAATTGTTTAACCACCCTTCATGAGTTTCATGGTTTAAAGTACTTCAACAAAGCGCTAAGAAAAGAGAGATATAAATCTTTGTAATTATTCAAACTCGTTTAGGACTTGGAAAGAAATCCGAAACTTTACCCCTGGCGGTTATGACAGTGTAAAAATTGCAGCAGTTTGAAATTGCTATCTGTTTTTCGGGTCACTTTAACAAAGTGTGAGACGAAGCCGCGGCTGAGGAATGGGAACCGAATTGATTGAGTTCGCTCTATGCTCATTATGCCTACAGCAGTCGTGTCGTGAGTGGCCACCCGACATCAAGGTGGTTGAGGCTCCTTAAGAGTCGTAGGTCAAGGTGCGCTAGGTTTAAGCTAAGATAGCGTATAATAATGTGACCTAGGTGCATTGCGCTTAGAAACGAGAAAACACAATATAACCTTGAAATTTCTTCCGGTTCAACTAGTTCTCTCTACAGACAGTAAGTAATGGCCAAACTGTCAGACTTTATGCACGTAACGGGATGGTGTTTATATAGATTCTGCCTGCGGTATAATATTTCTCATTCCGAAGTTCGTAGTGCTATTTTGCGTGCTGTTTTTCTCTCCACTTTAGTGTTATGTACTTGGTTTGGTTTTTTTAGTTACATAAAATAAGTTTGGATCGTTTACTATACGTAAGATCGCGTGTATGTGCTGCATTAGACTAGGGCCTAGTACAAATAGAAGTCTCGTGTTTATGATTAGATAAGAGTACCCATATCGTCAGAAGTGATGCCGAGGAACTTGTGATGATACTTCTTGAATCATCATACTTTCGCTGCTAGTGTGCACATGAGTAACGCAAAACTTGTCAGCCTGAAATTGTCTTTAGAGATGAGTGCTCTCTGTTTAATTCAGGTAAGCAACAGAATAAATAGTTCCCCGAATTAACTTGTGAAATATATGAGTTTAATTAGCAATCAGTCAAGCATTCTGAATTTTATTTTCTACCACATATCCTGTATACACAATGATGCAGCTGTACTATGAAAATCGCATGATTACGTGAAAAACTGCTTCATTAAAAAAGGATGTAAGTTGAAAAAAAGAAAACATAATTGTTGCATATAATGCACCTTGAACAATCGCTTCCCCTATCTTTCTTTGGTCGTTTGCGAGCTGCGAGCAAATAAGTTGGGCGTAAAAAATCGGACTGAAAAAGAGCGGTATGAGGAGCTGTAAATGTCTTCGTTGGTTGGATTTTAACTTCGGCAGAGTAAGAAGTGCATTTAATCTTAAATAAAGGGATTCTCACTGTGGCCATTTTTGTCAAATGGTCTTACTTCCGTTGACAGGTTTCCGTGAATACAGAACAGAATCACCAAAATCCTCAAAGTGGGCTATTTTTCACGTACCTATGTTATTAAGGGAGTAATACAAAAAAGACACAAATGTATAAACATTTAATTTATGTGGATATATGCAAATACACACACACACACAATGGTGTTTATTACATTTTTTCATATAGATCTATGTACGGTCATTAGCGTTGAGCAATTATTAGTCAGATAAAATATTTCACTCCCACTTGTTATTTGCGTTATAGACCTTAAAATTAATTATGGTGTCGTATAAGTGTACAGTAACTAATAGCTAATATAATCCTTTGCTGAACAAATGGTGTACTGTAGCGGGCAAAATAAGAGAACGATTTTCATTATTTATTATTATTATTAAAACTTCACGCTTGGGCTCCCACGGACAGGTAATACAACCCAAATGAAGCATTTGCAACACCGGGAAGCCCAATACGCTGCTAAAGGAAATCCAGCAA
>LQNS02276925.1:11237946-11261088 GCA_001587735.2 Parhyale hawaiensis | reverse complement strand
AGTAAATTTAATTTGGTTGGATCTGATGGCAGACGGTATGTTAGACGTGCAACAGGTGACAGGCTGAACCCGAAATGTGTCAAAACATCTTGAAAGCATGGGGGAGGTAGCGTAATGGTGTGGGGCATGGTTTCATCTGAAGGAGTTGGACCGTTGGTGGCCATTAAAGAAACTGCCAATGCTAATGCGTATCTCAATCTTGTACAGCAATATGTTATCCCATCTCTACGATCATCGCCAAACCAGCCAATGATTTTTATGCAGGACAATGCCCCGTGCCATACTGCAAAGAAAGCGAAGGAATATTTTGCGGAAGAGAACATCAGTCATTAAGTGGCTTGCCCAAAGCCCGGACCTTAATCCTATTGAAAATTTATGGAAAATTATAGGTGACAATGTAAGAGAACGGCTACCATCAACAGTAAAGTTTCTGTGAACTAAAATTGAAGAGGAATGGAAAAAAATTAACTCCAGAGTTTTGTAAGAAACTTGTGATATCGTGTAATCGTCGCTGTGCTAAAGTTATTGAACATAAAGGTTTTAGTACTCCATGCTACTTGTTCTAAACCTAAAATTGATCGTTGTTCCATGTTATTTATTTGTAAAATTGCATTTAGAGACGATCGTTCCCTTATTTTGCACTATTTAATTTGTGTTATTATTTGTTAGATTGCTCTAATGTATTGCATATAGTTATGTTTGTCCTGATATTTTGTAGAAATATGTTAAACACATTCCTTAAGGCCCCATCAAAAGATTCATTAACCTACTCTACATGGTTAAACTTTATTTTGAAATATTGAAAATCGTTCTCTTATCTTTTCCGCTAGTGTACGTATTGTGAGCAACTGCTGTAAGCGTATATAGACTTAAGTAGAGATTTATATATATATATATATATATTATATATTATAAGCATGCAGACCAAGCAAGAAATTTGCGCTCTAGCGACGCCTTCTCCAACAATCTTGCTCTTTTGTGCTTTGCAGACTGATTGAGGAAACTTACCCTTTTGCTTTTTGCGTTCTATGGCAAAATTTGCTAGTGCCCACCTTAATATAATAATAGTCGGTCACACAAACGGACAAAGATATTCTCCAAAATTGTCCATTTTGTGCCTTTTGACATTTGAAACATTTTCCGCAAATTTCATGAAGATCTGCTCAATATTTTTGTATTATCTTACTGACAAACATAAAACAAACATGGAGACAAACAAATAAACAGATGATCACAAACATTCAGCCATTTGCTCTTCGTAACGTGCCAAACAATTTAAGCAAATTACGCAGAAATTTGTTCATAACTGTTTCAGTTATGTTTCCAATAAAAAAAAACAGGTTGACAAACAACTGATTGAACGGATCTTCACAAAAAGTTAATCATCTGTTCCATTTAACACACCTAATATCCTTGTAAATTTTGTAACTTTTGGAGTCATCTTGGTGACAGACAAACGGAGAGACAAACAAATGGCGGTATAAACATCTCCTCCTGGGCACAGGCACTACATGCAATCGTGTATTTATTTAGTATTAGTGCAAGAAAATTTACGCTAACTAAGATGACTCCCTCTTCACTGTGACGACTTTATCATAAAGTCATAGACAGAATATCAACTTCAGGTAGATAGCCGTAGCCATTAGAATTTCATTTAATGACTGAGAAGTTGGAAATGAGCTTCATATTATGCATAAAATGAAAACTATCTTCAAGTGGAAAAATATATATGATAAATAAATAAATTTTTGTACATGTGTGTTTACAGAAGTGTGGTGCCGACGAACCGGCATACAAAAACAGTCGGGAGGCTATTATGGCGAAGCTCAAGTTACTTTTATTAGCTATGATGTTAGAAACGCAACTTAGAGCAAGCACTTGTATTACCCATCGATTCGCCGGTCGTCGCGGACCGGGCGCGTATGAACATCGATGGTTGCTGTGCGGGCCAGGAATGCCTCAGCAGTTGCCATGGCTGCCCCCCGGTGGCTGTGAGGTGCAGACCCGGCGAGCAGGCACACCTGTGCCTGACAGTGCCCAGACAGCAGGTCTTTTGAGTGCCAGCCCGTCTTGAAAAGAAGAGTTGCCTAAGATTTGTTGGGGCACCCGAACCATGGCTAGTGAACGCTCCTCCGCTGCATGTAAGCTGCCTTTTGGATATTATGTCATTGGATATATTGTTATTAGCTGGTATATTACTACAAGTGCGCCCTAGCTGTCAGATAACATTACTTAATGAGCGTTAGTTCCCCTGCGCTTCGGCTGTTGTGAAAGTGCACGTGATCAGTGATAGATACATTGTGCTGTAGCTAATAAAAAAAAGACCGTCACATTGACATTGATTAACCCTGTCGGTACTGAGGGTATCTCTAGATAGCACCAGCAGCATCAAAGTTTTGGTCATTAAAACCAGCGTGTTTTTTCTTTCTTTAGCAATTTGGCCAGCAAATTAAACGGCTCCTTTACGACCAGTGCTCTTAATTTGCTGTGGGGGATCTTAAGTGACTACTGCGGAGTATTCTCTAATAGATCTTGACGAAATTTATAGGGCATATAGGCATATGAACAGTAACGGTTGATTAAGTTTTGGTAAAGATCTGTTCATTTGTAATTTGCTTGTCCGTCAGGATAATTTTTATTAGTACCACAACTCCAATGGTTATAGCTAGATGGAATTTCATAAAATTTCATGAGTTGCTGGGTACATTGCGAAAAGTAAATAACCAAATGTTTATGATGATCTGTTGGTTGTTCGTTTGTTTGGTGCTGTGTCTGATTTTACGGTTGTTAAAACAATACCTCAAAAAGTTATAAATAAATCTTTATGAAATTTACAGGGATTACAAGTAATGTTGCAAGGCATAAATGATTAAATTTTGGTGAGGATCGGTTAGTCTGTTTGCATGTTGGAGTAATGTTTATCAGAATGTTTGTTAGCAGCATAGCGCAGAAAGTTAGGGACGGATCTTCAAGAAATTCACAGAAATCGATAAGGCTGTCAAGAGGTACAAATGAGTAAATTTGGTGCTGATACAAAGCAAATCATAGTTTCAGAACCAATTTAAAGTTTTTGTTACCGTTCCTTGCTTGCCGTAGGTATGCGCTCCCAGAGTGCTCTATAGTTTTTGAAATGTTCTTCGCTGGCATTCGAATATTTTCTGCCATTGACTACACCATACCGTGAGAGTTCACGGACTCAGGCTCTTCCAAGAGAGAGCTAAGGCCTTTTCATGTGATCCTCAATGAATTTCTTCTTGAATAATAAAGGGAGTTCTTGCAAAACCAGCACATTCAAAGTGATACAAGAAAAAAACTGAGTATGAGTAAAAATGACTTGTCAAAAATGAGCCAAATATGTCGAATTTGAATATGTTGAAATATGAACTATTACGACAAAGAATTTGGCAGTTTGAATTGAAAATTCATGCATACGCAGTGCATATATATTACCTACTTTAATACGAGATAGTTTTTGTCTGCTTTCTTCCAGAGATGCGCGTCGAAGTGGCGGTGGCCCGTGCATTCAGATACCTGGCTGGATAAACTTTGACAATATATATATTTTTAAAAACTTAAATATTAAGCATTTTAGTACCTTTGAGTTTACATCCTGATATTGTGTTCATTTCTCTTATTATACATCGGCATAATGTCGCGTACTGCATAATTAGAGACGTACATACGTTGAAGGAGTTTCTTTGGACATTACCTACCCGCCATTATACGCTACCTCTTGGATGTGAGTTTTATTTTGCAGGAAAAGATTAAATCAATATTTTTTTTTTCAGCTTAACGCTGTTTTAATTCTAATCCATCGGCCAGTTCACAAGGAAGGAGTCCAAATGACCAGTGTGCCAAATTTCATGCTTTTAACCTAAAGTGCACGATTCCACCTAAAATCCTGCCTTAACCGCCCAACTAGTATGTATACGTAAACTAAAGCGAGCATTACCCTCTATCCTATACTTTTTCACAAGTCAAATGAACTATACAGTATTATCTGGCTCAGGGATCGTTTCCTAGAATATGACCCCTCGTATTACCAATCAATGTGTAGCTACAACCAGATTTCTACAAAAACTATCATAAGAGCACCACCTGACTTGACTTGCGAACTTCACTCGCACTTCAGGATGGAAACCCAGTAGCCTAGCATCTCGCCATCGAGATAATATATTCTATAAAATGGGAAATTCATTAAGCAATTTGGCACTGCAAGTGAATTTTGACATACTTCTGTTGCATTTCAGTTGTTCGCAAAACCACAGCTTCGTCTGAGCTGGAGAATCTGAAGCGGCGCCGGGACGGCCACACGGCGCAGGCGAGCCAGCTGGTGAGCGACATCGAGAGCGAGCTCTTCAAACCTTCACCCTCCCGGGAGGGTCTCAAGGTCCTCGCCGATGAACTCCAGCGTCAAAAATCAGCCATCTCTCGCCTTGATGACAAGATCATCAGCTTGCTTGACGATGAAACAATGACAGCAAAAGAGATTGCGAACAATTCTCAACGCACCATGAAAATTCAAGCAGCTCTTCAGGTAGTTACTGAGTTGATAGAAGCGTCCGCGATGTCCGCAATATCAATCAAACTGCAGGATTTGAAGTTGCCAAGATTTTCGGGGGATCCGTATGACTGGGAGCACTTTTGGTCTGCGTTTCAGACCACTGTCCATGCCCGCCAAGACCTGATGCCCCATGTAAAGCTACGCTACTTAACTAATCAGCTGGATGGTAAGCCAGCTGACATGGTTAGAGAACTGAACCGAACGGACAGCTTGTACGATGACGCCATAGAACTCTTGAAGAAAACTTATGATGGTGCACAAAAAAGCATAAGAGACAAGCTGAGGGCACTTTGCAAGTTGAAGTGTCCCAGCACTGACAGAAATACTGTCATGCGGTACATCGCTGACTCTGAAAATATTCTGAGCTCCCTTCAACAACTTGGCTATGATAGAAATGACTGCCAAGCGTTAGTGACGCACATTCTTGTACAAAATTTACCCAATGAGCTTCGCAACAAAGTGGTAGAAAATAGTAAGGAGACCGAGCTTACCGTAAACAATTTCGTATCTACTCTACAAACTTGTATCTATAAAAGAAAAGAGAGCAGTTGTTTTGTGAAGAGCAGGCTGATGAAAGACAACAGTGACTTTATAATGCAGGTGCTCCTGTGCTCCTCCGTTGTTTTCGTAGCCGTGCTTGCTTGTATTCTACGGGCAGTATATGGTGAAAGGCTGTAGTATGGTTGGCGCTTCCCTTGCAAATAGTCCAACTCGGTCAGACGCATCAGCTGGTTTGTCTGTTCAAGGGAAAACAATATCTTGATCAAGCTAACTTCTTGAGTTCGCTGTAGTGTTCGCTATAATAATTCCACAGTTACCGTTTGTTGCCATAACTTTTCATGCTGCTACGCTCTGAAGAGCTTTAGTGATTGGTCTCCCTTACGCTTGGTGCACTTTAGGCGCATTTCGCTCAACGACGATAGTATGCCTATGAGGCTTGACTTGTTCGAATATGCAGACAGGTGCAGTGGCTTCGACTTGCACATTGAAGCTTCAGTCGTTGACTCGTGAAAACTTATCAGGAACGTAGTCTTACTCCGTGAGATAGAGTTTTCACTCAGATCAACATGATGGGGCTGATTATAGCACGGGCATTACGATTCAATGTGACTTGCTATAGAGTGGCTGTTCAAGTTTCCGGACAAGTCTTATCGAGTGAACTGGACTTTGATTGATTTTGACGACCCAATCAGACGTACCGTGTATTTTAAAAAATTTGCTGCTAATTAAAGAAGAAGGAAGAGAGATTTGACCCTTTGAAAATCTACCTAGGTTGATGAATGAAGTACCTGTGGTTTCATACATATCATGACGTATTTCAATGTATCACGCATTTGTGAAATTTTTTTTTTTTAATTTATTTTCATTGAAAGCTTCGTGCAACCAAGTTTATATGGTATGCTAACCAATGTATGTTATAGGCACAGACATATATCGATAATATATTATATTCATACTTCAACGAAGCTGTCTCTTCCCGGGGTTTTGCGAAATCCCTGAATTTCGAGAAAATCTAGTTACTATATGTTCACTTTATTTAAACACAAAAAAAGGCCTCGGGTATGTAAGCCCAACGCAGTAAATCTTACTTACTTCGCCCAGCCTAACACCTCTTATCTTATCAAACATACCTCATCTAACCTAACGTTGTTTATCGAGCTAAACGCACTTCATAAATTTAAACGAAATCCCTGAAATTTCAGCAAATTCATGAAAACAGCTGTTGAACAATTTTACTGCATCTTATGACTAGTTGTATACAAATCCAATATCCTCGTCGCGCCAGAGTAAGACAATGGGATCCTTCTACCGGCGCACTGAATCTTCTAAGTTGCCTTTTGTGTCCGTCAATTGTTCAGCAGTTCGTCTGTGGAAGCTGCCAGCTATCTTGCATCGGTGCCGCAGTACACAACATAGGGAATGTCGTATGGCACCGGGATAAAATTTCCCAAGCATGTTCAATCTTCTGTCACAAATCATCATCAGGAACCCAATTACCCCTTAAGACTTTCTGATATCTCTGTCACAGATCAAGAAGGATCAGGAAATAAGGATGTTAGAGTCAATATACATAAATCGTGACAAGCCATACTTAAACCCCATTCATCTGCAGTCCTTCTGAAAGTCCCTAGGTACATGTAAGTTAATTATTACTGTTTCATTTTTATTTCGTTGAAAATTTTGAGTTACTAACTTAGTTCATCTTCTGAGTGCCAGTCCACAAACGATGAATTCGATGAAATCCAAAACTTAAAAAAAAGAGCTATTTTTAAGGTAGGTCGTTAGTGTTATATATGTTATATACGAGGGCGATGTCTGGTTAATAGGAAGTTATCCCCATTCACCGCCAACATTTAGATTGTTTTTAAGTTTTGCCTGGCGTATTTTCCTACAAAGACGCTGATATAATGTTCATTCCACTGAATAATCTTTTTGGAAAACGAACAAGTCACGGTGAAGAGAATGAAAAAACTCCATGCCGCGGCGTTTGCTGATTAAGAGTTGTTGCCTCCAATTATTACTCATTATTTTCATGCAGTTCTAAGGCTATTTTTTCTGACATAACGCACATTTGCACACAGGACAGCGCATATTTTCTTTAACCACAAGTATGACCAATAAAATGCTATCGTATAATTAGTTTTATTGCCTGCTCCACTACCTCTGATGCACGGTTGCATTTAGTAGAAGTAACTGAGGGAAAACTTTGACATATAAGCGATGGCGCTCACTGTATTCTCGCAGATATCGGAAAAATGTTTTAATTTTCTACAGGGCACCATCCCATCTATCCTGCTGTTTTTACTCTTTCATAATAAACACTTAAATAACAAAAACCTCAGTAACAGTGAGGTTGTTTTTTCTGTGAAGGCCAGCTATTGGAGTTGACCGATATATACACCATATTTGACTTAAACTGGCCCTTTCTTTCTATAAATTTTCTTCGATGTCTCTTATTTGCAATTTATGCCAAGAGCAAATAAAAAATTATAAATAAAGTTTTAATTTTTTTCGCTATAAAAAATTTTCGTTTGTTACAGCTTCCATTTCTCTATACGGTTATAAAATTTTGTTCATTGATCATAATAATGCATTGTATTGGGTTGGTCATAGCGTTCGTTCTTTTTTAGGTGGAAATTCATTTTACACACTTGTTTTTGATGTTATTATTTGTACAGAATATTGCATCTGCAATTTGAGTGGTCGTCAGACTGCAGTCTTGCCCCACTGCAGCTTTGCTTTGACTGATGTCGATCTTTCTAGGTCAGCTAGAACGAGTTCCTTCTCTAATTAAAAATTCAGTGATCGAAGTGGAATCAGCCGTTCCTGGCACAGCAGTATTGCAAACAGCGTCTTCATCATACAGGCTGCATATCTCTCCGCTTTCTACTTATTGCCGATTTTTTCAAAGATAACAACGTGTTTCGAAACCAATGCCGCCATCGTTAACGAAAAAGTTAACAGTCAACGTCATTAGAATTACAGTACTTCTTTTTCAACACTTACATGCAGTGACAATATCTAAACCACATGATATCGTGGAATGGCAGTGCAAATTTATTACTGTACACTAAAAGTTAAAAGGTTAATAAATGTAACTAATAGCATAGGTGCACCAATATACCTATTGATATAATTACTCATATTTGTAAGCATCACAACATTATTGCTAGTAACTTTTGGAGTCTGCGGCATTAGCAGTTAGAAGTGATAATCACTGTCTTCCAGTCGACTATGCTTACGGCACACTATACTTACAGCGAGGGAGGGGGAGGGTAGAGCTTATCATAGTGTCTAAAGTGCGCACATACATTTGTTCTGCTAATGTACTTGCTTTTCTTCGGTACAGGACATATCTAAATGGGTACGCATATTTGTTGATAGTAATTGGTGCATGGTAGAAAAGATGCCCATATCAAAGCAATTCATCAAAGTTTCTAGAAAATATTATGGAAGACTCGATGTAGTGAGGAGGTGAGAAGCCACCAGCATTCACACAGCTTTTCCTCATCAATCGAATTTACTAGCATTAACCATAATTAATAAAGTTCACTGCTACATTGTAAGACATATTACTAAGCTTACAGAGTGAAACAAAGGTTACCGGGTGCTTTTTAACTTAAAATAAGAATAAGTTGAAGAATCCAGCATTTTAAACCACTGATAAAGTGTAGGGTCTCTACTTCGTTTCAATCAGGCAAGTACCATGAATGTAATTTGAATTTTAAAAAAATTACTTAATGACAAGCGATCACTGAGCTTCATCACAGAGGTTCTTGAAGTTCAGTACTAGGAAACAGCTAATGCAGCCATATTGTCACTGTTTACGACACTGGAAATTTTCAGTGTACGTGGTATTGACAAAGCTCATCCCAGAAAAGAACTCTAGGGCCCATCCTAGAAATTTTCAGTGTACGCGGTATTGACAAAACTCATCCCATACTAAAAATCTTGAGCCACCCCAAAGTTATCAAAGTCGTGCGCTACAGAGTCAGCTGAAGAAAAAAAAAATTTGAGGAAAATGGCCAAAAAGATGGATATCAGTGGAAGACTCTATGAGGACCTTTGTCAGAACTGACCTCAAGCTTTATCCTTTCAAGATGAAGCAATACTAATAAAACACTGACCTCATATACAGATGTGAGCCGACAGAGATCAGCTTCTTCTGAATTTCCTCAAACATGGCACCCGGGGAGGAGAGGTTGCCTTCTCTGGTCAAAAGCTGTTCACATGCAGTAGAGGTAAAATTGAATCTCGGAAGGTAACCTGGAAACATCCAAAAAATTATGAGAGATGTTTATTCTCGTCATATTTAATAATCGCCCTTGTTCATGATCCGAGTAGTTAACTTCAAAGCGTGGTAATGTCCCTTCATTTACATTAAAGAAAGAGCGCTCTGAAAGAGCACGTAGTTCTTTCAACAATGGAATTTTGCTTCCTGTATTCCGTGTAATTAAGATAAAAAAAATTTCACCTTTCAATAAAACGACGTGCCCCTGCACCTGGTCAAGAAAAGACTCAAAAGTTGTTTCCAGGAGTTGAGTTCAAGTCCTAAAGTGAGGAAATGTGCCTTCCAGATTATCAGTATTTGTAAGGCATAAACTTCATTGTTTGGTCCACGTTGAAATTCGATGCCTGTGCAACTTTCAACAATTAGAAGTAGTCCATAAAGGAGACATTGGACAAATTTAAGTTCCGCAGAAGCAATTGCCGGCATCAAGAGAAATTTTTAGAGAGAGAAAGCAAAGAGTTGTCGAGGCACATAAAGGGTAAATTGAATTTTAAAGACAGACCCAGATAGTTATTTGCAAGACTATTAGTTATATGTAACATCCAAGAACGTTGCATTTCCCTATTCCACCGGCAAAATATGAACAACTTATTTATCCCGTGAGCTTTCTCAGCCCTCCATATTTTATCGTATTAAGCTAGGCTTCATACAAATGCAGTAGAACTCAAGTACCTCGATTTTGCAAAATCAAATTTTATATACACTAGATCGCGTGAAGACGACTCTGCATGGCAAGATATCCTGGCGCTGACCTGGTGTGACATTCACATGTTGGTTTATGACTTACTATAACATATGCATCTTAATTTGGGGCTTTCGACATGAAATTATTGTAATAAATACAAACAAGCACAGCTAGGTAATTTACTTACTGATGTTAAATTTGCTTCTGCATTGATGTAGTAATTTCTACGAACTATTAATAAGCAGCCGTTTGAGATGATGGAAATCCCTTCACATAGAGAATCTGCTGTAGTAATCAATTTGTCAAAGCTGAAGCAATACTATACGGCACCGTGGCGGAACTGCCTTCCTCAGAGATGAGGGGGGTGGGGTCTCGGGTCATTTGTTCCTTCCGTCAAATTGGCGCCATAGTTCGTGACCAGAGGGCGACTGCGACTACACTTGCTCATCTGGGGCCAGTGAGCCTATACCCGCAGCACAAACCAGTGCATGTGGGTTTCCCAGGCGAGGGTGAGGTCTAAGTTGACTTTACCTTTACCTTTATGCACATAAAGTAGTGAAATACTCCACTTATAGGCAGTTGTTTTCAATTAGCGTTGCACCACAGCTGAAGTTACATGCAGCGCATAGTAACGTAGTCGACTTACGACAGTGATTCATGGATGAGTCAATCGAACCCTAAGGTTTGGTGAAATAATATAAGGCGTACGTTGGATAAGCCAGATTTTGGTGATTATGTTCTTTGAAAAACGACACATGTTAAGCACTATTATTGAATTTAGCAGCCGCCAGCGTTACACCAATACCGGGAAAATAAGGAGCCACTCGATTAGCCGGTCAGTATCGATTCGCGTCTCACGTTCCTGAGAAACGAAGTACCCCGCCTCATGCATCGAGCAGTTTCTATGACAGCGGCTAGCCTTAGGTACGGCCGCTGGAGCACAGACAGTGTACGTGCAGTGGCAGGTGTACTGCTGGATAGGCGGCTCCAGCAGAGAGCAGGTGTTGACTGCTGATAGTAGTGTTAAGCATTTGTTGTTCGTCGAGCACACTGCCTTGTGTACGGTAATCTTTCACCCAATTATTCAACAAGTGTTCTTAGTTTTATTCATGTTGAAATAAATGATCTGTGGGTGTGGTAACCTGGAAACGAGTACCAGTTTTAGAAATTTTGTGGAAATTATGTGTGGAGCTGTGCGAGGTGGCCGTAAAAATTTAACTCGATTCTGTAGACAAGATTTCTCGCCCCCACTGTCGCTCAGATGTGGAAAATCATATCTATTTTTGAAAGTAATCGACAGCTTCTTCATAGTTCATGAAATTAAATAATTACACATACTCGACTGTGGTCATTGATCACAAAATTGTTAAAAATAATCCAGTGCTATTCTCACAAGTATTTTAAATAGAACGGTAGATCGAATCAGTGATGATGCTTTGGTTTAACAATTTTTTTCAAAATTCTATGGATTTTATCGATGAATTTAAGCGTAAGTTTTAAAGGATCGGCATCCGAGTCGTGAACAGTAAACTTCGTGGTATAAGCCAGAATTGCATTAATTTTTTGATGGTACTGATTTTTATCTAGAATAGCAACACCTCTTCCCTTCTCGGGTCTGCACACGACAACGAAATTTTCTTTGTGGAAATTAGATAATAAAGATTGACCAAACTTAGAAAAAATTGGAGAAAGCCCTTTATGTTTGCTGTACGGGGTGTAAATGCTGTGACAAGTTTCTCTTATTTTGCTTCTTTACTTCAGCAAATGAAAAATTAGGGCACAGAGGTTGATATATCTGTCTGTTAGCAGGGTTCTCAATACCGATGAAATGCTTGTAATAAGCCGGTTTGAATTTGGATGGACAAAATTCTAAGCCAAATGACAATAGAAATTTGAGGCGTGGTTGCATGGTTGCATGTGAGTAGTTAAAAATTAATGAATCTAGATTACAGGAAGTTTGGTTTGGAGATGCTCCTAATGCATTTAACTTCTGTTGGGGACAGATTGAGATCTATCCATGAATTTCTTATTGTTGCACTGAACGAAATGATTCAGACTGAGATAATCTAGAAGTGAAAACGAATCTTTAATCTGAGATACATAATTTTTAACTGAATTTGCATCGTTTGTGGCATTACTTTACTGGCATTGATTTTCTAATTCTAAAGAGCCATGAGCTGTATAGTTGGCTGTTCTTGAGTGATTGACGGTATGAACGGAAACGAAGGTATTTTGGAATGACTTGATAGGCTTTGCAGCATGTTAGAAACTTTACATCTAATATCGATTTTCAAGTTTCCTGGAATATTTTTCGTATTTTCTGAAAATTAATACACTGTGTTGTCCGTGTCTGTTCAATATTGTGGTAGCTATTGACTTGTTTGGTGGGAATCTAATTTTAAGGAGGAAGAGGTAAACGAGGACAATGACCTTTTTGCTATTGGCGGAAGATAGACGGATGAGAGGGGTAATGGTGGGAATTGTTCCTAACCATAAAGAAGTGTTTTTGAAGTACCCTGCGTCTCCCGCAGTAAGTCGCGTAAGAGAGCGAAGTACATGGATTGTTCTGAAGCACGGTCAACAAACTATAATCCATCGAACTAATCTCCCCTCATTAAATTAGGAATAGAGGAAAAAGAAATATTCATATGTTTAGATTCGAATTTGAGTTTTTTCTGAAGATGGGATACATTCTCCAGAAACGCTAAATTTTAAAATTACTCGACATTATGTTTTATATTGTCGCCGTATATATATATATATTTTTTTTTTTCCGTCGACATACTGTTTAGGCCCGGTTGTTCTGGAGCGGGTCGCTGGAAAAAAGTTTGTTGACCATAATCCAGAACACTCCATGCACTGCGCCCTCTTACGCGACTTACTGCGGGAGACGCAGTGTACTTTTGAAAAAAAACTTCTTGAAAGCTAGGAACAATTTCCACCATTACCCCTCCGATCCGTATATAAGAAAAAATGTACAGACAGAAATCAATCGATCCAGAACAGAAAGTTAAATGCATTAGCAGCATCTCAACTTAACTTCATGCAATGCTGATAATGTATTTTCTAACTCTTCAAATTAACCCTGCACCCACACCTCAAATTCCTATTGTCGTTTGGCTAAGAATTCTGTCCACGAATACTACAAGCATTTCATAGATTTTGAGTGCTTAGCTAACAGACTGAAATCTCAACCACTATGCCCTATATTTTTTCCTTTGCCGAAGTAAACAACAAAATAAAAGAAACTGATAATAGCATTTATACCTCGTGCAGTAAGCATATAGTGTTTTCTGGAATTTTTCTAAGTTCGATCTATCTTTATTATCTAAGTTTCACAAAGAAAATTTCATTGTCGTGTGCGGAACCGACAAGAAGGGGGTGTTGTAGCCATTCTAGATAAAAATCAGTACTATCAACAAATTAATGCAATCCTGGCCGATTCAACAACGATCACTATTTGCGACTCGTATGCTGATCCTCTCAAACTTACGCTTAAGTTCATCGACAAAATTCATAGAATTTTGAAAAAACAATTGTTAGATCAAGGCATCGTTACTGATTCGATCTACCATTCACTTTACAATTCAGGTGCTTCCCATGGTGTTATGAACAGGCTTCCAAAGGTGTATTAAATAATTCCATCCTAGATTCACTACGTCAGTAGTGCGGAATCTAGAACTGATCATTCACTATACTCACTATTGAGGAAAGAGTTGTTATCTCATTAATTTTTTCAATTATAAAATCGAGAGAAAATTACGATTAATTCTACAAGTAAATTCTCTAAAAATTCGAGACTATGAATAAAAGGAATTAAAACAAGCGCCTTCCAATTTTTCTTGCATAAACTACTCATCCGTAATTAACAGTTCTAGAAGCAATTTTTACCACCTATGAGCAAATTGACGAAGTTTTCGTACTGCATGTGTCTACAAGGATATATATATATTCACTTGTCTTTCCACCCAAAGACTGCCAGGTGAAATTGAGCCACGCATATAATCTCTTATATACGCAGTCAGTTGGGCTGCCGTAGACGTGGAAAATGGCTCCCTCCTTCCCTCGCGGAGGATATTCTTACGCACGAGGCGTTAAGTAATCTTTCTTTTCGAGAAAGGTGTTGGAATAAATCGAGGTAACAATCTCTGCACGACTTCTACACTGTATGCAAGTGATCAATATACTGCATTATACTCTATAAAATTGAAGCAAGGAATCCTAGCTTTAAAGCTGAGAGAAATTGCATGCTTGCAAGGAACCTCTCTCTGCCGTGTTAATAGTACTGTTCGATACGATCGCATTAAGCGCCCACAGTACCCGCAGGCGTTTCAAGTAGCACAAAAAAATCCCATTCGCTGCTGGTTTTTTTAATCCGCTTTACATCTAAGATGAACGAGTTGCTGAGTATCTTGGATGTAATACTGCCAAAGTCACAGATTCGTCGATGATGTAACGGGCTCACGCATTACTTCCAGCGCTCTCGTTTTATTGCAGCTCCTTACGGTGAAGAAAAAACGAGCCCTGCAGGAATGTGTTCCTATGGGCTCCATCTCGGGCTACAGGCTGCTCGGTGTCTGTTCATCTCTTGAGCTGGGTGGTTGTTTTGTGCTGCAGATTGCATCGGCGAAGACCCTATAATCATTATTACCTAGGCCAAGAAAATTATGTTTTCGTCAAGTTCATCAGACTTAGTGTCTGCCTGTCACCAAGATAGCTCAAAAATCATGAGCAGATTCTTACGAAATTTACAGGACTGTCAGGTTGGCTATGTCAGGAGGAACAAATGATTAACTTTTGGTTAAGATCAGTTCACCTGTTTGTTTACTTGTCTGCCTTTTTTTCTTAGCACCGTAACTCAAAAAATATGAGCGGATTTTTACGAATTTTAATAAGTTGTCAGGTATATAACGAAAAATAAATGATCGAATGTTTGTGATTATCTGATTGTTCGTTTGCTTGTTTGTCTTTGTGTTAGATTTTATGCTTGTAAGTGTAATCACTCAATATTTTTGATCGGATCTTTATGAAATTTATAGGACTTGTACGTAGCGTTGAAACACATACGGCAAATGATTAAATTTTTCAGATGATTGGTTGGTCTGTTTGTAAGTTTGTGCGTCATATAGTAGGTAGGCAGCATAAATCAAAAAGTTATGAACGGAGCTTCACAAAAACTACAGAAATTGTTTTTACTATCAAAGCGCGCAATTGATTTGAGTTTGGTTTTGATACAAAGGGGAAAAATATAGTTTTAGAACTAAATTGTGTGTTTCGCTACCGTGCCTTGCTTGGTGGAGGTATGTGCTCCGAAAGAGCTCTAGTTTACATATTACTTTGTTCAAAAAGCACACTCATAGATTATTAAAAGTGCTTTATTGCGCCAATGTCGAGGCCGCAACAATGCTGCAAGTATCGTTATATGTCGCTGTTATTACATACAGTAGCGTGTTATTTCTAAAGTGCCTCGAGTTGTCACTCAAAATGTTTTGGTGATAGTATATTATTAACTTCATTACTGAGTAATCACACCAAATAACATGCCTTTTTCTATTAAAATTTCCAGAAAATCTTCCAACGGCAGAGTTGTAGAACAGGGAGAGGTTGAGGACTCAGCCTCAGCTCGCTCTGGAGCTCCAACCTCGAGGTAAGTTTTACCCAAGACCTCAGCGCTTGACCACTAAGCAAGCCAAAAATGAGCTTTCGAGGCTAGACCGAGAACCTCGTAGGTTAGGAAAGGCAAGGACTGATTCTGCTAATGTTCTAATGACGTAGACTAGGTAAGGCCAATCAAAAACTTGAAAGTTTCCTTGCAGCAAACTGCTCTACGCTCAAGGCTGAGGGTTTCTGAAGCTGTTCTAGATTTTTAATTAATATTGGTACCTTTAACAGAGAAAGTGTTTAGAGTGACGCAAGGAATGAAAAATTCAATTGTTACTTAGGAACAAACACAGCTAATCAGAACAGATAATCGATAGGAGACAAAACTAGAGCATCTTGGTCTCCTGGAATGCAATTATTGTCGTCCACGGATGACCTTCACTGATAAAATTGTAGTTCGTGTTAATCAATATATGCTTCATGCACATTCCAGTGATTCCACCATCATCTCATTGCTCGATGTCGTACGTGCATATGTCATTTAGAAAATGTTCTACTGCAGAATAGCGTAGTCATCTTACACTATCAAGGTAGAACATCCTGGATAATTACCCAGGCTGCTGTACCTTTCGTATCAGTATAAGATAAAAATAAAGTTTGTAGCAAACTTACACAGCTTAGGTAAAAGAGAGCTAAGCTACAAGTGTGGAGTAATCCGTTGATTTGCTCACTTTTTACACTGGTGCCGCACGCAGCCAATCCTGTTTGCAATGGCCAATGTATTTCCGCTGTAACGAGGGTATGGTGGGATGGTGAATAGCGAAAGTTGGAGGGGCCCGGAAAACTGGATTTGTATGGAATAAGGCAGGAGTAAAAGTGTGCAATGGAAGAATTACTCCCTACTGTCGTATATAGTTCGTAGTCCTTGTGCTACGAGTATAACTCTGATAATGCTGTATAATTTCATGTTGTGCTTGCAAAGCTACAATATAATGTAAATTCGCCTGAGAGAAATGTCCAGTTTTCACTTTTATTTCGAATTTTCAACATTATCCGAGATTTTATTACCTACAACAGGGACTAATTTATTCTTGCGGCGGTTTGCCTATTTGTTTGATTGTCAGTCCGTTTCTCTTACTGTTTGTTAAACACATAACTCAAAAAGTTATGGGTAGATCCTTACGAAATTTACAGAAATTATTATCATGAGGACTATATCTGATTAAATTTTTGCGATGATGCAACAATCCGTTTGTTTATTTACCTGTGTACTATTCTATTTTTAGCATCGCGTTGCTGGCGCAGATCTACACTTCAAGATTGCAGCTCATATTTACGTTTTTTCACGGACTAATGTAAAGTCTGTGTCGTCGTTAGGCCAAGAAAGCCACAGTAAGAGTTTCGATGGTACATCATAGTGCGTGTGGACTGTCACTTAGCCAAAACTGCGGTTATTTTTTTTTTTAATTATTAAATCACACCAGACTGGCGACGTAAGAACGGAGAAACTCCATGAGGTTAATAAACCCCCACGCAACCAGCCCAGCGGGTAGAAGTTATGTTTGACCTTGTCGATCGAGGTTGGAGACTTTTCGTGCAGGTAGCTTGTATAGGCTGGACTGATCTTGGACAACAAAACTGTGCTAACTCGATTTTATTTGTTGCAGAGCTATTGACAACCGCCAGTGATGCCGCTCAAGCTGAAGAAACTGAGAAGACGGCGCTACAGTCACATTGTTCAAGCCAGTAAACTGCTGACCGATATTGAACAAGAACTATACAAAGCTATGCCCTCCAGAGACAGGCTCAAGGCTCTTCAGAGAAAACTTGAAGGTCAAAACACAATAATTTCAAGTCTCGACAACGCAATCCTAATATGCGATGATTTTCTGACCGTCAAAGAGGTAGCGAATAATTTTCGACGTGCCAGGGAAATCCAGGACGCCCTTGATTGCATCAGTGAGCTCATGGAGGAGTGCACGTCGCCCACTGTAACCATAAAGCTGCGGAACTTAAATTTGCCCAGGTTTGCCGGCCAGTTTTCTAACTGGTGTGAATTTTGGAGCGCGTTCCAAACTGCCGTTCACGATCGTGACGATTTGCTGCCGCCTATAAAGCTACGTTATTTAAAGAATCAGCTGGATGGCTACGCGGCTGACTTGATAAGGGATCTACCCCATACACAAGATATGTATAATTCTGCAATTCGCTGTTTGCAAAATACCTACGGCATAGGTGCATTCGCTTTTAATCAATTCGTACAATCACGTAACCTTTTCCAATGTCATCACAACGAAAAGGTCAAATCCATACGTTACTTGCCTGAGTGTGATGACACCACTCGCTTACTCGCGCAACTTGTGGATGAACAAAACGACAGGATGCCCTTGCCATCTCTGTCTATCATTATGGGTGTCATTAATGAAAATCTCTGGTTCGTTCGTACCCAAACCTCTGAACTTGAAGTAGAAAATAAAGGAACTTTAACACACTGGCCGCCATGTGCAGCAAATACTGTACAAAATGTACTAGGAGTACTATTACCTATGCTTGGAATGGCGGTCGATGTGTTAGGTCATTTTATTTCTTATTTGGGAATCAGTTCTGAAAAAATAACCGATAACAACATGATAGAAGAACAAGCGTCGAAGAGCCATTTTAAAATAGGAGTAGCTGTGCGCGAGCGAATTGTCAAAATAGCCCTTATAATTTCTTTTATTTGGGCAGCATTTTATGGATATATTTAAATTATTCAGCTCAATTATGTAGTATTATGTTAGCTGAAGGTCTATTAGTTACCTGAAGTTATTTATACCCCAGTGTATATAAGACTACTTAAAATGTCGCGCATAATATTTGTATGTTGCAGAAACCTTTTCCATTTGCAAACTACTATATCACCTCTTACTCAACAACCGGCTAATATCATGTGAATACCGATCGGATATCGTTATAAAGACAGCATGACTGAATACGCGTAGCAAAGATCTGAAACCATGTGCCGCAAGCACTCATAGTCGCCAGCCAAGAGAGCGGTGACCCTACGAGAGACATCTATAAAGCAATAGGTACAGGCAGGCATCAGTGATTAGAGTCATCATATAAACTGGTACAGTTGTTTTATCTCATAGCAACTGCAGCAGAGGCATCAAAGTTTGAAGAGAGAAACATTTAATCATGAAAAATCGACTGTGATCGACGCAGTGGGAAACAAGAAGGCTGTGTGAGTGTCCTGAAACGATTCCTTGGCTTGAGAGACTATGTATCGTGGGCTGAAAAAAAATCTAATGTGAGTTAATCACAGTACCTCAACAAGAGGAACAGCTCATGTCTACAAGTGGAATCCAAGAAAAGGGCTTCTTTCGGCGAGTGAGCCCTGCACCTAGCTAGATCTAAGAAGTTATCGGCACAGCTATCCCTAACGCTGAAAGCAATGTGGGTCCAGCCATCTACAGTATATATATATATATACCTATATACCGGGCTTTGCAAAAATCCTGACCTGTTTTAATAATTTGCCATCCGAAGTTCGTAAAAGCTTTGTTTATAACGAAATAAAACAAGATTTGTAATGTATTAGTTCATTATGATCTAAACAACATTGCTATTCAATAGGACCTCCATTGGCAGCAATAACACGCCCTAATCGTGGTCGGAAGTCCTTACACACATTACGGACGTAGTCGTTCCTCATCTGGGCCCAAGTGCGGTTCACAGAGGCTTTCAGCTCCTCAATATTTTTGTAGTGATCTTTGCATGCTTTACTCTCAATATGCGGCGGCACGCTGTAGTCCAGAGGATTGAGATCAGGCGACTGTGGGGGCCAGAAGTCTTTGGGCCAGAAAGTCATGTCTTGGCTCATCCAGTTTTGGACGGTTTTCGACGTGTGCGCTGCTGCACCATCTTGCTGAAACACGTAANATGCTTTACTCTCAATATACGGCGGCACGCTGTAGTCCAGAGGATTGAGATCAGGCGACTGTGGGGGCCAGAAGTCTTTGGGCCAGAAAGTCATGTCTTGGCTCATCCAGTTTTGGACGGTTTTCGACGTGTGCGCTGGTGCACCATCTCGCTGAAACACGTAATCCCCATCTTTGACAATTTTTCTGATCCAAGAATAACTTTTGTGGCCATGATATCCCTATATTCAGCCCCTGTCAATCTCTAGCCGCCCTTGAACCACACTGGAGGTATCTTCTCACCATTGGAGGCCACAACGCCGAGCATCATCACAGAGGCCACATGCTTTGCTGTGGAGACATAACGAACATCAGAGATATCTTGGCCAAAGCTCACAACTCGATCGTTCTGTTTGTTGAAGACAGGATCCACGATGAAGGTCTTCTCATCTGAGAAAATGATGACTCGATTTCCCTAACTTTTCAAGTCGTTAAGAAGGCCGGAACATCGCTCCTGGAGCCTTTTAACCAGGTCACCAGTTAGCAGCGGTGTTTTCTGACGCTTCAAGCTCTTTCCAACTTCACTCTTTACAACTCTTGACATGGTTGACACAGAAATCTTCTTATTTGCAAATTCAGTTATTTTGAGTTTCGAATCATTTTTAAAGGCTCTTCCAACATTCTTTCGTTGAATAACTTATGGTCTGTCTGAACGTGGTCGATCTTTGAGGCTTTCATTATTCTTAAGGCGGTTTTCGACCCGCTTCACAGTAGATAAACTGACATTTTGCAATCTAACAATCTCCGCCTTCTGGTGACCCGCGCGAAGGAGAGCTGATATCTCTATCATTTTTAGCTCCATAACCAGCAATGTTTAAAAATGAGTACTGTTACCAATTATTTTATTATCTGAAATAGTTTAGGAATAAGTGACTCTCAATAAATTTCATCAAGTCTTTGAAATTAGTTTCACACTTCGAAATTACAAAACAGGCCAGGACTTTTGCAAAGCCCGGTATACGGTATATACATGAAATGTGTACAGTTCAGGTTTGCAGTACATGTACGGCGATACACGAATACCGTACAATGTAATAGTTAAATATTGGTTGGGAGTTTCGATCTCGCGGACAAATCACTAGAGATAACGGACTATCCGCTACATCGGATCGCTACATCGGTCCGTCCGTTATCTCGAGCGTCCACTTTATTTCTTGATGTAGAATGATTTGGTAAAATTAATATATGTATGTGTAATTTAACGCTTTCTCGAGATAAAATCAAACTGGCTACAATTAGAGTTGAGGTTTTGAAAAGGAAGGCTTATTTTAGCTTAGGAGTCGCTTCAGACCGCTAATAGACGCTTTTATTATTCTACGTTGATTGAATTCACTTTCATGCAACGACGCAGAGCACATGTTAGCTGCATAAAAATAAAGACTACTGTTGCAGTAAAATTCACCCTCTACTGACCAAGCTTTCAAGCCTGCTGGTTTCGAAATTGACGTCACTTGCATGAAGACACAACGCAACAAAATAATGGAATGATATCATCAAATACTCTGACCGACGGAAATTAATCTCTGTATACTGCATATATGATACAACAGAAGAATGTGTGTCCATCGCTGATCGTTGATCATACAGTTATTTTACCTCAGCCAAGGAGGTTATGTTATTGTCGAGATAATCTGTCTGTGCGTTTGTCTGTCACCAACATTAATCAAGAAGTTAGGTACTAATCTTTACGAAACTTTGCAGGGATTGTTAGGCATGTTAAGAGAAATTGATGAATGATTTTTTTGGTGAAGATCCGTTCAACCGTTTGTTTGTCTGCCTTTTAATCTTAGAACCCTAACTCAAAAACTTATGGAAGGATTTTTATGAAACTCACTTGAGTTGTTACGTACAACACCTAGAGTAAATGATAAAATTGTTTTGATGATCTGTTTACTCGCTTTGCTGCTTGCTTCTGTGTTTGATTTTATCGCTGTTGGCAAAAGAACGCGAAAAGTTATGCACGGATCTTCATGAAATTTACAGGATTTGTCGGAAATGTTAGGAGAAATACATGATCGCATTTTGGAGATGATCGGTTGGACTGGTGTGAACTGGCAAACTTCGGCACGGCGATTTCACGTATCAGTAAGAGATTGAGCGGATGGGTAGCGCAATGCCTAAAGTCTTGCTTGTGGGAGATTTCAACTTTGCCAATGTAGATTGACCTGAGGGACGGCCAAATGGTGGCTCCCACGAGCAAAGGCTGCAGTTTGCATCCCTGAAAAGTCTCACAGAAAAGTTTGCTCTTGAACAGTGCATTTCCGTGCCCACGAGGCAGAGGAATATGCTGGATCTCCTTTTCATTAATGACAGTGAATCGGTAAGAGAAGAGGAGGTGGAGGACACGACCATGTAGGATCACCGGTTAATAACAGTTGTCATGGTCTTAGATATCAGCAGTGCAGATCAGGGTCCTGGCGCGAGAGTCAGAGACAATACTCTCTGGTCTCTTAATTTCTGGAGTAATCAGACCGACTGGGAGGGGATTAGAAACGATTTATCTGCCATTGACCGGGCGGGGGCGCTTACTGTGATGTCACCTTCGGAGATGCTGGACGAGTTCTGCCGGATCCTTGCTGAGGTCTGCGATAGACATGTGCAGAAAAAAAGGGTGATTCGCCCGGCGCGATCTATTCCTAGGGATCGAAAAACATTAATGAGGAAGAGAGCGCGATTGCTGAAACGTCTTCCAACAGTTGTAAGCACTACCGTTAAGGACCGAGTTTTGAATGAAGCTGCCGAAATAGAGAGGAAGTTGCGGGAGTCCCTAGAGCTGGAGCGCGCTGCGGAGGAGTTGCGTGCAGTGGAGGCCATCGGAAGAAATCCAAAATATTTCTTCCGCTATGCCATCAGCAAGTCCAGTGCGCGAGTGACTGTGGGCTCACTTAAGTTAGGAGAGAAAATCATAATTGATGCAAAAGAAAGTGTCAAATATTGAAGCAACAGTACGAGTCTGCATTCGGTTACCCGCTGTTGGGGGATGCGCAGTCAGTTGTCGATGCACTATTAGCGGAATCGAAGAATCGAAGCAACCGCTTGTGTCAGACGTTAACTTCAGTGAGGGTGATATTACTTCTTGTTTGCAGGAGTTATCTTCGATATCGGTCCCTGGACCGAAAAACACAATCCTAAGAACTTTCGACCGGTCGCCCTGACCTCCCACTTAGTGAAAATATTCGAAAAAGTAGTCGTGAAATGCCTAGTTGAATATATGGAAGATTCGGGGTTTCATAACCCGAATCAGGATGCCTTCAGGAGGGGCAGGTCGTGCCTGTCTCAGCTGCTGGAGCAACAGGGTCTCATTGTGGACGCACTTGGCAGAGATAGCTCAGTGGATATAGTCTACCTAGACTTCGCCAAAGCATTCGATAAGGTGGACCACGGAGTGCTGCTCCATAAGCTATCACACCTAAGAGTTGGTGGCAGACTCTTGAGGTGGGTCCATGGTTTTCTTTGTGAACGGACTCAGGTCGTTGCAACGGAAGGTAGCCACTCGGAAGAGTCCGTAGTTGTCAGTGGGGTTCCCCTGGGGTCTGTGCTG
>LQNS02276925.1:11203766-11228396 GCA_001587735.2 Parhyale hawaiensis | reverse complement strand
TTAATGGTTTTTTGCTGGATTTCCTTTAGCAGCGTTTTGGGCTTCCCGGTGTTGCAAATGCTTCATTTGGGTTGTATTACCTGTCCGTGGGAGCCTAAGCGTGAAGTTTTAATAATAATAATAATAATAGCAGCCTAGACGCAACTTAGCTTATCCGACTGCGCAGTCGTGGCCGTGACTTCAGCATTATATCTATAAACATCGTGCTGTAATTCTTGAAGTATCAATCATTTTGAACCCAAACCACTCATAATTAGGAGCGATCGTTGAAAGTTCAGCTTTGCCACTTGCTGGGGTGTAAAAATTGCAGAAGCGACTGAAATATTTGAAATTTTATGGAGCAGTTAAATTTTGTGGAAGCTCAAGCCGTGCCGTAGCTACTTACACGGATTAGTTGCGTTGCCTCTAAGCTGCTAGGTGCAACGAAAGTTGCTAGTGGGCAGCCGGCCTAAAGTGTCTGGAGAACAGAACTCACCAGGAAGCCGTGGCAAAAGGCTGCCACTAGAGAGCCAGCACGAACTCATTTTTGGTCCCACTGCCGAGGACTTATGTCGTCTCCCTCTACAGTTACTCCGATGAAAAAACTTTCGCTAAGCAAAACAATTGGACCTACCTATAAGATATCCCACCGTATCTGTGATACCAAATCGAAAATCGAAACTATTACTGCGAGCAGTACCGAACGGCCCGCAAAAAGAAATGAATTTTCTCCCAGTAGGAGGGAGAAAAAAAATTTCGATGCTCAGCAGTTGTGCAGCCGTCAGGGCTCATCTCCACGTATTCTTAGGTTACCAGTTGTATGATCAATGAAGAAGGTCATCATAAGTTCTTCGCTGTCATTTTTGACAGCGCGGGCCCAGCCCCCTAGTTAATAATAAACACTAACAATAGAAAAAATATTAATTAATGTGAACAAAATTACATTTCAGCAATAAGCTAACAAATGTGATTACTTGTGTACATGAAACAACAACGTTACACTAGGTATTGGGCCTAGACAGACTTAATACTGTAGAAGGCCGAGCAAAGAGAGGGCATCAATATAATCAGCCCATGACTGTAGGCAATAGAGTTTATTCTATATGGGAGCTTATCTTACTCCAGGTACTGGTGTCTCCATCAGAGGAATTTTCTGCCGGTGACCAGATTATTAATCGTATCTATTTTACGCATTATTTCAGTTATGAGCCCCGAACTTTCAGCACAATGCGGGTACCCAGCAGCTGTTAGACAAGGCATCCGCTGCCTTGTTACTGAAATATGAAAACGTGAGGATCGTTCTAATGGCTGCCGAAATAAAGCCTTCGAGACTTGAATTGTTCGAAATTTCAGGTCCTCAAGTGGAGTTCTCTGCCGGCCCAACGTTATCCGGTAGCTTAGCTTCAAAACTGGCAAGGTCAGAGCTTCTGTCTAAAGTTTCGAACAAGTCAAGCTGCGAAGGCTCAATTATCTGTGACCAATCCAATGTGCCTAATACGACCCGCTTGGTATGACGTCATGAACTATTTTACCGAAGCGAATCTCTCCCTCCCCCCCCCCTCACTCTAGACTAGGGGTGGACAAACTACGGCCCACGGCCACACCCGGCCCTTTGGATTTTTGTAATCCGGCCAGTCAAAGGTTTTGGGTTCTGAGATGCATTAGCCCAGTTTGGGCCAAGGGCAGGTATTTCTACAGTACTGTTCTTTATTATTTAGTTTATGATGGACTATTCAGTTAGAAATTGTGAATGGGAGTATTAAGACTATTCCTTTGTTCTCTTTATATGTTTGGTATGTATGCATCGGTTGCTGGCACAGCTCCACGGTTAATTGTTAAAACGCCATGCGGCCTCTGAATCAGCATGTTTGCCCATCCTTGCCCTAGACCATGAGTTTGTACTACCGTCAGACATCCCCCCAAGTATCCTCACATGGCTTTTTAAAAACTGGTCTGAAGAAAATTCGCGCGCCGCAAATGTCCTGGTCCTTTTCTGAAACCTTGATTCCGGCCTGCCGTCCTATATAACATTATCTCATTTGTGTACGTTCGCTGTTAATGCAAGAACTGTTGGCGTTTGAGAAAATAGGCAAATAGATCTGAACTTTCAGTGCTGACTTTCCCCAGCACGTAAAACCTTATTACAAACGCATAATTGGATGTTTCCTTCGATTATGGAAGCACAGCATTTATATTTTCATAAAGCCTAAAACATAGTCTTAACCCTAAATAGATTGTACAAATAGCTTATTTAATTAAATGAGTTATTCCCGACGCGTATCATTAATCCCTGATTCCCATTGTTGTTGGTATGGCTTGATTGACTCACCGATGGCCACTTTGTTCTGATTGGTGGTAGAGCTGCCACAGTCCAAGCGTGGCCTTTATTTGCAGACTACGTGGCCTGGAATATTGCCGCGAAGCAGAGGAAACGTTCAATCTATGAAAGCGGATAATATTGCCCTGGATTAAATAGTGTACTTCTCATTCACCGAAAAGTACAGTAATTGTATGTTCATACGTCATTCATATCAACGCGAGCACTCATACGTGTGTTCGAAAATTTTGTTGTGTCGTTTTAAACACAGCTGTGTGAGAGCCTTACATAGTTTTTTTTTAGTGAAACGGTCAAATAAGTTTTTTTTCCTGCAAATATCATTGGATAAGTTACGGCTATCATTTCAAATGTGAAGTTAACTAAAACTCAACAAACAGGGCACTTTTCTGCAATTTCTAGGTCACAGCGCAACATTCGAACATTCGAGTGGATGAGCGAACGCGTTGAGATAATTAAATGACGTGGGTACCCGCCCTTAGCTTCACCGCACCCCCTACTAGAAAACCCACATGCACTGGTTCGTGCTGCAGATATAGGCCAACTGGCCCCAGCGGAGTGTACGACAGCAGTCTATCACGAATCACCAAAAGCTATGACGCCATCGACGAAGACTCCACTCCGCCTGGTGAGGATCGCGGTTGGATGTACACTAAAGATCGAAGGCTCTGCTGCAACGGCCAGTGCTCTCCTTTTTTTCTTGAAAGATTAGTACCATACGTTAGCTATGCAGATATAAATTGCTCTGTAAGCGCACCTAGTGCTACAAGAGTTCACTTGCCTTATTAGTATTCGACTCTGCAACGTTCATTGTCATGAGCTCAGCATTCAAGCGTGTCACTGCCCTGGGTAGACGAGAAAAGATTCTAGGGTAACCTGAACATTTAAGGCGTAGAAGCTATCACGGCCGACTAGCCCGTCTTCATTCATACTAGACGGCACAAAAACTTGAATGTGCCATTGTAATTTATGTTGGAATATTTTGGAGTGCATTAAAGTATACTTTGTAAGACACTCCGACAGGATTGGATTTACTTACGATACAAATATCCCAAACAGATATAAGACGTGTTTGATTGGGACGTCGCTGTCGAATATTTACGAGCACTTGACTTGACTTTTGTTCTATTTTCCTACTGTTTTACGCTCATTGTGGCTGACAAGGGCTGCATCTACCGGGCTAACAATGTCCAAAAACAGTCCTCTCAGGATGAGAATTAATAGATATAATTGTGCTAGGTAGCTACCGCAGTCACAAGGTCTAAACCCCAAGCAAAATGAATTGTTTGAATTAGGATGGACAGTGTGACAGTGCTTTCGATATCCGGTTGGGAAGTTTTAGGAATTCTTTCAGACATGTGAGATTTGAATTACAGTTGATTTAATTGACCAAAAAGAACTATTTTCCATGAATACATCAAAATGAACATTTCTGAGAAGAAAGTTCCGAAACCCAATGGATAGCCTTGTCAAGTTTCAGTATACATGCGGCCCTCCTACTTGACAGCAGATCCACCAGCTGGTGTTTACTAAGGGCACGGTCGATTGGGTCGTGAGTTCGATTAATTAAAGCCAACTCCACTTGACTTGACTACTCCGAAAATGCAGATAGGAACTTTAGCTTCTTCATACTGAATTGTGCCGGAAGTGCTACTAGCAGTTCAACTATGCTAAGTTTAAGAAAGTCCCACCGGTAACTGATTGGGAGTCAGAGCCTAAAACTTGGATCAGTAGTGACTTGTCAAAACCAGGACACTAAGTCTTGTCTGAAGATTTGGACAACTCAAGCCTCAAAGTTTTAATTTTGCTGCCCAGTCGAACGCACTGTTAGTATGAGATACTGTTAAAATATAAAAGGGAATATCTCGCAGTCAGAGTTCCAAAGAAAATGTTAAATTCTCTAATTTTAGGGGTGTCTCGGCTTAAAGCTTCACTCGTAAGTTCAAAATACAGTATTTGTTTTATACTCAAGGTTAAAACACCGTACATGTATAGTAATATGTATATATATTATTTCAAATCATGGGAAATGGTCAAATTTATCCCACTACTAGACTGCCCGTGGGCCGCTGGGTCACCATCACAATATTCTTTACATATAAATCATATGTAGATAGAAATGTGAAACCTTTGCACGAGTGTTCCCCTATACACACGATCAACGCGCATAGTAACATGAAAGGCGCCTCCACACTTTCATACGCGTTGACATACTTGCATGACAACCACCCATATGAAGTTAAGTTCGACCGTGTGATGGGTGTATTTAGTTGGGTGAATTTATATATATATATATATATGATGTCGTCCACTTCTATTTCTCGTAACACCTTTACATTTAGCGTAACTGTTTATGCAGCTGAGCATCCTCCATTGAAACCTCTATTGACGTAGTCCCATTAAATTTTCAATGCCCGATTTCTTTCTAACCTTATAGCAGAGATTCCTTGGACGGTGGCATACAAGCCAACATACAAGCAAGATAATCAGAGTTTTGACAAATATATACCTCGATCATTCACCGTTTGCTAATTACATGCTTGGGGTCTCCAGCATCATCTGAAATATTAGATGGGAAAAACTAGCTGCGGCATGCCAGATAGGAGACAGGAGATAGGAAATTCGAGCCTCGAAATAACAGCACAAATAAAGACCTCGAATATGCTCAAACAAACTGCGTTTTCTGAAGCCTAAACTACCTAAGCGGTACCTAGCGAAGTAATTTTTTTACTTTTCGCTTGGGATCGGGCTATCAGAGGTTCAATCATGGATTAAGGTTTCCATTCTCGTTGTTCACAATGCTCTCCACTTAATATTGTAGGAGAATAATTTTTTTCTCCGTACCAGTCGAAACTGTAAGCTTAAAAGAGGCCAAATATTTTCAGCTGTTTTTTTTTTGTCTAATTTTGATACCGCTGGGGCCCCACTGTGTAGCCACGATGCCCTGCTGAGCGTTGAGCAATCAATATTTTGGCTTAACACTTTTTTCCTGATGCTCTCCGACTGCAAAACATTAAAAATTCACGATTTTGCTAGAAGAAGGAAAAGTCTGCTGCCCGGAAATTGTGTCAATAAAAACTGATAAATAGACGTTGAATGTGCTTGATGCCGTAAAATCCATATCCCAAGCAAGTAGGAAACGAGTTTGTCACTGAATATTATCATTAAGCTGGTAGCAAAGTAGCAACATGCTTCCGTTCTCAGCTCTAACACATTGTATCGCTCGCACATTCGATGCCCAGCCAGGCAGCGAGCTCTTTTGCAGATCTTGGTGTGCGGACTCGGCAGTTGTGTGTGCATGCACGGCGCCATGGCGGAACTGACTTCCTTAGAGATGAGGGGGATGGGGGTCTCGGGTCATTTATTCCTTCCGTCAAATTGGCGCCATAGTTCTTAGTGACCCAAGGTCGACTGCAACTACAGTTACTCATCTGGGGCCAGTGGGCCTATACCCGCTGCACAAACCAGGGCATGTGGGTTTCCCAGGTGACGGTGTGGTCTAAGTTGACTTTACCTTTACTAATTCATTGCCTTCATTTTGCCGGCCGAGTGCTCTAGTCTTAGATTTTTTTTTTCGCAGAAATAGGTCAGAGAACTGCGAGGCAGTCACACATTGTCATCATTAGTCGTTGACTTAATTTCGAGATTTTTTGTTGGCAGTAACACATCAAATATAGAATCAATGATAAGTTTTCATCACCAACGATGGTGTCTATATTGGTTAATATTACTAGGACGCATTGGGCCTAATATTTTCGTTAAGAAGGAAGCAGGTTGCTTAAGAGTCTACACGCACGCTGGTCAGGAAATCGAATTTTGTCCTCTTCGCGTCCGAATATAAGTTTGGGCTTTTACGTAAGGTGATTTCTGTGTTTGGTGACAGTGAAGCTGTCAGCAGATGTTTTTATCCTTTTTTGCTGCCTGCGTTGGAGTATTGCTCACCGTTCTGGGCTTCAGCTGCTGACACTCACTTGCGTCTCTTGGACCGACTTGTTAGTTCTGCCAGTAGGCTGTGTGCGGATAATGATCTAGTGAATCTGTCCCACAGGAGAAGAGTTGCAAAACTCTGTATGTTTTATAAGGTGTACAATAATGAGAGGCATTGGTTGTATTCTTCAGTCCCTGCCCTCAAGGTATTTAAGAGATAAACACGTGCTGCGGTAGGCGCGCACTCTTTCACGTTGGAGGATGTTGGATGCCGAACTTATCAGCTCGGTCGGTGCTTCGTGCCCCGGTCGGTTAAGGTTTGGAATTCATGGCCGGCATCGGCTTTCGGTCGTATTGGCGTGTAGACATTTAAGTCAGCTGTTAATCGCCTTTTGCTGTAATTCCTTAAGTAGCGTCTCGGGCTTCCCGGTGTTGTAATGTGCTTCATTTCGGTTGTATTACCTGTCAGTGGGAGCTCGAGCGAGGTTTTAATAATAATATTGCCTTGACGAGCCTATTTAAATCGTACACACTTTTGATCTATTTCCCGTCAAGTCTGAAGAGATGCCCGAAACATAATTAACGACACTTGCTGAGTAAACTGAAACATGTTTACACCTCTATCGGTAAACTCAAAGCCATCTTTACGAGAGATCAACGATACGTTCGGACGATTAGCTGATAAAACTCGATTTTTTACTACTGTGTATACAGGCCCTTAGATGCTGTTGCCAAAAAGAACGGCCTGTGATCTCCCGTAGGCATGAAGTCTACGGAGTCCGCTCGCCAAATTAGAGTATATGGTGCAATTAAAGTTCGGGTTTCATTCAAATAAGAGGAAATCGCCCGTGAAGAATTTATTATGTTTTCCCAGGCAGTTTTATTTTACGGTAAACTTAGAGTTGTAGAGAATGTATGGGTCCTTATGGAAACCTAAAGAAATTGTCCGTATTTTCGTCTGATCGTTCGTCAAATGGCAGTTGTTACTCCTATCCCTTGTTGGTTGACGGACTTTCGTTGCCCGCATTCTCACATCTCTGCAACGGTTACTCTGACGTACTCTACTTTCAAGCGTTCAACAAAGGTCCGCTGCTTACGGTACCAGGCCGTGGCGATTACGGCTCAGGAGTGTGGATCACGGATTACGGACTGTACAACACGGCGGACAAATTTAAGGAGCCGTGTGATGTTTGTCTTGCATAGCGCTCGGCAACGGAATGTTATGTATATATATATATATATATTTATGTTCCTAATACTCGTAGTCTAAACTTAACTTCTACAGGAAGTATATCACCCACGCAAACCTTTAGTCCTGTTCGTGTAGAGGCATAAAGTAGTTCACTTCGACGCTGTCAAAAATGCAGCCCGCTGCATTCAGCCGTCGCGCTGCCTAGCGCTTTCAGTTGTCATGGTAGCGGCGTCGTTTTGGGGGACGGACTATGACGGCAATGAAAGTTCCTAGTGTGAATGCTTCCTTAGTTGAGGCGTTTCATACAGTGAATTTTACCCGAACTTTATGCCTAAGCAATAGTAACAACAGTGATGGGCACCGTCACATGATATTGGAGGTCGTTGCCGTTACTCGTTACTTGTATAAAGTCACCGCGGCGTTACCGTTACTCGTTGCTGTCATGAAATTACACGGGACGTAACCGTTACTCGTTACAGTAACCACCATTACTTCGCTACTCTTTACATCTGAGTCCTTATTGCATAAATAACCTGAACACATTAAAAAAAATTGCTACTGTTATAAAGTATGTCAGAGTAGCCAGCAACTTAGATATTTTAATACGTATAAAATAGATATATTTCGTAATAAAATATTTGTTGCCAGTCTAATATTTTAATAACTAGCTTCTATTTGTAATGGAAGAGAAATTTTCGTAAAATTTATTATGTGTTGTGTACACATTAATCACATTCCAACATACGGAAGCTATTTACACGTCGTAATTTTTGTGTATATTGCACTTTTATCAGTACATTTTTTTATGAAGCAGAACTCCATAGGCGTAAGAAAAGAAAAAACTGTGGCCAATTTCAATTTCATTTGCAGGGCGATGTGTAATAGGGCTGGGCCACCGCCTAACATCATATCTTTGAATCACTATACCTGCATAGCTCTAAATAATACATACTTTGCCACCACAGTGTGGATGGTCACATTAAACACTCGGGAGCAAAAGCTGCTCGGGTCACTGAACGATACAAGACACTGCAACTCACCTCTGCATCTCCTCAGGCCAAGGCGTCACCAGTGTAGAACGGCCAGACCAGGGAGGCATCCACACCAGTACTAGATAACTATTAATTCCTAAACAACAAACAAGACGTATACCCATGCCTAAGCCATGCTAGTTCCCACAGTAGAGCCCAAGTAAGTTAGAAATTCCTTAATCAGTGTTTAAATCATTTACCCCTAAAAGCCACCTCTCTTCTACCCAACACCCTTGCCAGATACTCCTTGACACACTCAGTCTTCCTCAAACTTGTCGCTCCATCACATCCAAGCATTCGAGTCAACCATTCCAGGCCTGATCTCTCCTACACCACTCGTTCTTGTGCACCCCACTCTTCCAGGACCACTTGCATCATCACCTCTAGTTCCTGTGAATGTGCTACACACTCCAAAATTAAATGCTCTACACTTTCATTCCCACTCCAGTCACACATTTGGCACACACGACTTCCTATTTCATATCTCCGATAGGTGCGAGCATTCACACTGAGAGCCTGAGGCCGTGCTTAGAACAGTAGGCCGCCATTTCTACTTCCATCATACCAACGTTCATACTTTTGACACTCTTTATATCTGTACCATACAAGAGTTGACTTTTCTTCCATACCACCTCGCCATTTATCCAGTCCATATGTCTGCACTCGCCTATCAATTTCTTTCTTTCACTGCAGCACACTAATCCAGACTTTCGTCTACTTCCACAAACATGTTTAGTTCTGTCACACCCAAGCTCATCCACCCATACACCTAGACATTTACTTGTAGTCTCTGGTTCGCCCTATGTCCTGACTCCCAAGCTACCATACGTTATTTTCATCGTCTGCTGCTGAGTTTACTACTAATACTTTGCTCTGCTCAGCACTAAATTTATCATGGTTAGGAAGCAAGGACTGGTTCTCCTAATATACAACAAAAATATAAGAAAAACAGTGTACAGCGATTTCGCGCTACGCCGCCATGTTGGAAACAAACTTGCCGCTAGATGGCGCGACATCTCGAAAACTAAGCATTTGCGACGGAAATGGGATTCCAGAAAATGTCTTAAAATGGGTTCTTCTACCCATATACGATTTCAAAATATCGAAAATGCATGAAGGTCCTAAACGAGCATTTCACCGACACTTCTTGGCATATATCTCAGGCAGTTGCAAGCAGGGAGAAGGTTAGTTTTCGTAGGCTTTTCTCCAGCGAGACTACTAATGCTTGGCTTTTTGTCGCGGGAAGAGCATGTGCTGTAATGACTACCAGTGACACTGAACGCAACTCTTGTTACCATGTTCTTTCTCTTCTAATTTGTTACGGAGAATTCAGCATGATGTTGTTAAAATTATATGTATACTTTTCTACATTGCGACAAATTTTTAACCGATTAGCGCTACCCACCGGAAATATTCATCACTCTGGAAAAATGTAGATGTACATAATTTAAAATATATATTACTGATTTCTTCACTACGAATCTTAAGAAACTGGATGTGGTACTTGTAGTTGCGTGTCCTGCCACGTGTAATCAGTACTGCACGTGCTCTTCCCGCTACATAAAGCATGAATAAACCTACTGCAAAAAGCCCATATATTTAAGAAGCCTTTGTCTTTGGCGAAGTACGGGTTAGAAGTTTGCAGCGGACTGGCCAATCTGCAAGAGAAATGATTCAAATGATGCCTATAGGTCTTATGACTGTGAAGAGAACAATAACTGCTCGCTGGTTAAAGGTTTGGTTCATTGCAGTCATTCAGTGGTTATAGTGGCAGAGGTTAAATTCTGAACACTGATGACAGGCGTTCTCTGAAGCCACTGGTGAAAGCATGCCTCAGGAGAATGTTCAGTAGCTGAAAAGCATGTTCAACAGATGTAGTCAGAAATTTTATACTCGAACCCTGCACCGAGAGCTGAAGGAAATAGGTTTTACAATTGCACCGCTTCGAAGACACCTCTGGTCGGTAAAGAATATAAAACGAAACGGTTCCAATTAGCGAAGCACCACAAATACTGGACTGTAGAGCAATGAAAACACGCTCTGTGGTCGGAAGATCGAAGTTCATCTTGTTCCAAGATGATGGCAGAGTTGGAGCGCTACGGGAAGTCCATGAAGCTTTAAATACTTCATGCAACACCGCGACGGTACAGGTTTCTGGGGGAATAGTAATGATCATGGGATACTTCACAAGATGTGGATTAGGTTTGGCAACCTTGTTCAGTAGCAAAATGATATCTCAAAATTATTTTATCATCCAAGGGGATCAAGTACAACAATCAATGAATTTTAATTTTCCTGGTGGTTCTAGTATATTTTAAGACCACAACGCTTGCATCCACAGGTCGGATGTTGTGTAAAATTGGTTCAGGAATCATGAGAGGTTATTTTATCATCTGGAATGGCCTTCATAGTCTCCTCATCAAAACCAAGTCAAAATTTTGTGCGATCAACTGGGGAGGAAGCTGCGCCCTCAACACCTCTTCATTGGAAGATCCTGCTCTAGATTCGCTCGTACTCTAGTAGTATATTCTTTTCAATTGTCTGCCAAATCTGTCCACCACGGCCCACGAGTCAACCGCTGTGGATCGAACATCATTCGCTTTCACAGTTTCGTGAAGAGGAAGACACTGGAGAGGAATCGATCGCAAATTTCCTAAAAGTGACATGGCTGAATTTTTGCAACTCTGTAGTTTTGCGCTATGGTGACAAACAGTTTAGCGAAGTCAGCCTTCGATATCGGACTGGGCTTTATTACTCTCGAAGCCTTAGAAGGTATAACTCTGGTGTTTGGTGCATTTTGCCTTTAATATGTAATTCAGAAGTGAGTTACAAAACTGCAGTCTCAAAAAATACTTCAGTTGAATCTTTGGTTTTCGTTCGCAAAAGACGTTAAGAAGGCCAAGGAGCCAACAATTTTTCTGTAGTCGTTATCATGTATCGCGAGAGCGTTAGGATTTTCGTAAACGTTATGATGGCATTATAATATGACAAGAACTTCTATATACTCATACGCCGTTAGGAATAGTAGTGGCCACTAATTACCGGCAATAGCGACGATAATTTATGAGTGGGTATTTCCGAAGATAAACACGAGTATGTTGGAATAATCGTTTTCTAAGGGATAATCTAATACGAGGAAAAAAACTAGTTATGGATTTATGTGTTTATTTACCTAAAATATTAAGTCCGTGGCTGCAAGTATGAATATTTTGAATGACCTGATTATTGGTCCCTGCTCCCTGACCGCTCATCGAAAATCGTTTTCTGCAATAACAACTTTTTTATAAGTGAAAATTGGCTATGGCGGCAATGTCTGTTAGGTATCATGCCTAGCTATGGCATTACAATATCGGTATAAGGTTATTGGTGAGTGAATAAAACACATGGGTAGACACAGTAGTCATGTTTTATGAAATAGCTTAGTATGTGCTTCTTCTGCACCTCTGTACACTCGGGTTTTAGCATTCTTACGTATGCAATTGATTATTAGTATACATGCTATTGACTAGATGTAAGAGACGCCTCCGACATATTTTAGAAGAGTAAAATGCTATGCACCTGCAATCAGAGTTTATTATGATCCTACAAACGTATCGTACGTTGTCAGAAATACGCCTTAGCGGACTGATTCCAGCAACGTCTGTTTGATTACTTTCATTCAAACTATAAAAAAATACTACTCTGCGCAGCAGGTACGAACAACACTATTTCAAATTTATTCAACCATAGACTACAACCTGCTTGGCGGCTCACTCAAAATGGCTAATATGACCCACGACTAATGAAAGAAACGTCCATAAAATGTTTGATAATTGACACTGAAACTTCAAACAGGAAGCAAGCTGTTTATGATGATTCTAGGAAACTATTTGTAGCAGGAAATATAAATTTGCTTATGCAGTCCAACGCTGGGAGGCAAACGAGAATTTTATCATACCAAAATGACCTAAATTGAATGAAAGTAGTCTTGCTTTTGCTGACAAACATATAGATTACAGGGAGTTACTTGCTCACGTGTATGCATGCGTTGCGCCAACATGACTAGCTTGCTTCTGTTCAAGGGCGCTGTTTCCAATGAGAACAAAACAGTCAATGGATAATTCATGAATCAACCCGTGTTTGCTAGGACGTGTTAGCGGGGAGTGAAAACTCCTGTATGGTGTAGGCTGTTATAGATGACCGCGAATTACCGAGGGTCGACTTTCTTAACGTTTGGATTATTGTTGCTATTCGTAGGTGAAACGAAGCATGAGGTGGTCGTTATTGTATTGAGTGAAATGAAGCTGTCGCGAAATGAGTACCAAACGCATCGGCACGAATTGCTACCCAAAAGATTCCAGCAAGCATTAAAATAACGAAATTGCACCATGACTTAATCTTATCCATGACGGCCATCTTCAGACTATACGTACCTAGTCCTCTTAGGAAAGCATGCAGCGCTCCCGTGTCAGACATACCGATAACCTACCCTTGCAAGTCGGACGCATCGGGCCCAGCGCTACTCTCGTGATGGGCCCACCTCTGGCCCCCCACCTCTGGCCCAATGTCATCCGACAGTGGGGCCCACTTGGGACCACGCACCATGGCCCCGCTGCTTCCCAACAGAGCGACGCATTAGTTTTTAGTATCACAAGAGAGTTGATTATAGCCCGCTCTCTTGCGCATTGCATTTAATACAATTCTTAAGAATGTATCTTTTAGCTAGATCTTTTAGCTTGCTTGAATATCACCCTGCTTGAATGTAATCAGATGGCCGCATGTGTATCTAGCAACCTTGAAGTCAGTTTGACTGTATCCTATAAAAGAACAACGCCAAGCTATGGTCGGGCGGCACTTACGGACCTAGATTACATGATAGTGGAACGGAAAATCTTATCCTATTAAGAACCGTGCGCACAAGAACTTCTAACTTTTAAAAGTCTCAAACCAAAATGTTAGCCTCATGTAAATCAGCATGGAGCGAGTCTTAGAAGGCACGTATTACCAATACATTTGAGAATTAAACATACGGAAACTTGCGACGGAATTCCCCATGACGTCAAAACCTTCACTCCCGGATCTTGGGAACCAAAAACCGGTAGCGCAGTCTTCTGGCATAAAAGCCTGTCATGCGCTGTAGCGTGGTTGATTCGCACCCCAACCCCGGGCCGCGCAACCCGCCTGTCTTCAAGCTCTCCGGGCTCTCACTCCCTCTCTGTAAATCCCGCTAGGATTGTGTATTGGTAGCTTAGCGATCACAGTGCTCATCTGCCTTAGGGAAACCTGCGTACTCAGCCTCAAGTCCGCACACCACGTGCAGACGTTTTGTTAAGCGAATCCTGATTGTCTGAATTGTTAAGCGAATCCTGATTGTCTGAACGGTACTTCTTAATAAACATATACTTCTCTCGTGAGCGTGTTAACCCCTCACATCCCGGATTTTTTTCATCTACTCTAAATGTACATAAAAATTACATGCAACCCCCTACCACCAAGCTGCTTGTGTCGCTGACACACAAGCGAGGTATAAGACTGCAATTTGCGGTATTAGCAGGACTTCCCAGACTTTTAGGTAGCGCCTCGTAGAAAATTGAAACAGTAGAGTAATTAATTTTTAGTTTTTGAGTTTTGAGGAGTTTACGACGCTGTTATTGTGTTCTTTTCAAAGCTGCAGTTCAGACATACGTGCTATAAGACGCAACATCCGTTTCGTCGTTTCTATCCATATAATTATATACAGTTCTACAGCCTAACTAAACGCGTTGACTAGCAAGTAAAATTTAACGTTTCGGGACAAGTTTTTTTCTGTCACTGCTACGATCAATTAAAATCATTACTTTATTGTTTCGGGCATACCATTTGTCCTCCTCCTACCTTGCCTTCTCAAACGAAGTTGACTTTCTCCGAACATTCTTCAAAAACAACGGCTATCCACACCATCTTCTGGACCACTACTGCAAACTGTTCCTAGACAAACTATCCGATCCCGGCATTAGCAAACCTTCCGTCCCTAAATTAGACTTCTTCCACTCGCTTCCATACTACAACAAAACCTCTGTAGGTGCAATAAACACATTGAAAATGTTCCTCTCTGAAGTCTACCCGCATATACACTTCAAATGTTCTTATAAAAACACATTTACCATAGAGTCCTACTTTAAATTCAAAGACAAACCTCCCACACCACTGCTGTCAGGTGTTATATACCATTTTAAATGCACAGGATGCAATGCCTTGTACATCGGTAGCACTGGACAACATTTCAAAGCCCGTATTGACCAACATCTAGGTATATCTAGTCGAACCGGTTTACCGCTAGCAAAATCATCCCATTCAGCTCCCCGCCTACTTGCTGAACAAAACAACCATCCCATCAGCAAGAATGACTTCTCAATCAAAGCCTCTTTTAATCCTATCGAGCTGACAACTCTAGAGTCCCTCTACATCCATAGGAACAGACCCAACCTTAACATTATGACCTCAGCTGTACCGCTTCATACAGTTCACAAGTAGACTCACATGAGCCGACTGTACAAGAGCTGACACCCAGCCTCTCCACGTAGCTCCGTTCATTTGCCTTTTAGACTTCCTCCCGACCACAACTATGCTCCCTAACTACGAATGAATAAAAAAAGTAATTTTAGATAGATTGTAGATTTTTTCTGGAAATGGGATTCGTTCGTCCCGAAACATTAAATTTTACTTGCTAGTCAACGCGTTTAGTTAGTATTTTAATATTCTAGTTCTCATCCTTGTATTCATACATCCAAGTGAAAATTGAACACTATTTAGGCATGGTTTAGTTTGTTAGTGTTATATTACAATGCACCTACTGCAACCACAGCAGAAGGTGGTGTATTTACCGTTCTGTGTTGCAGAATATTTGCTTAATGAATATTACCATTAATGTACTACAGTAACTACATAACATGCTTGGTATTATAGTAGTAGTAGAAAATTTTACTAACGCATCAGGGACACAAGTCTATATCGCGCCGCACTATTCCTGTGGTTTAACACAGGCTCGTGCGCCACTAGGGCGCGAAGTACGTTTCATTTCAAATTATCAATAATTTTTGTTTCGGCTTTTCTGCCGGGAAAAAGGCGCAAGTTGTGCATCTCAAACCTCCGGGCACGGCTGAACGCTTTCGCTCAGCTACGCCGCACAGGGGAAGGAAACGAAAAACAAGAAGGTAGAAATCGAGCGGGAATAGGTCGGCCACCTCGATCAGGGGCCCACCTCCCGATAGAGCCTACCTAGCTTTTATAAAACTAACCCTGGCAGTAGGAACTGCTGCAAGCTGCAACATCCCCTGCGGAGAAGGCACTATGTACATGGTGTTATAATGTTGTTATAAGGATTTTAGTGAGTGAATAAGACTACCAGCTGTGCAATTCGTAACAGCAAAAATGCGTACTTTTTTCAAGGTGAGCCACAAATAGTGGGGATTTCCTGGCACAAATATACTTGATAAAATTTCAATTAATTTCAGCGTTACATGCTAGCTGATCTAGTGACATTACACTAACAATACTTCATAACAATGTAGATAACGATTCAACCATACTAGTTTAGGTCATCGAAAGGATTGTAAAATTTCACTACAGCGTTAATTTAAAAAGCAGCTGAAAACTAAAACAGCCGTCGCAGCTAAATTTTACATTATCTTAAAGAGATTGGTATCATGAAACATTCTTATTTCTGCATCTGAAAGACTATAGCTTCTATATAACGTTAATCACAACCATTTCATTCAAAGTTTTTTATGTTTTGCTAAAAATGCTATTTATAATAAATCTCCCAGAAATCTCCACTCTAGTCGCCTTACCGATGATACTAACGTCTTTTTTCTTCGTGCTTCAATCGTTACTTACGGGCGCTGCCGTAGTAGATGTGTATTGGCCTGTACACATGCTAGTCAAGCCAACGAGTTTCGTTATCTCCGCATCCTAATGCGTTGATGTGTCCATTTAAATGCTAAATAGTTCCAAAGAAATTTATTATTATATTTCCCTCCTACTTTGCTTGAATCTTAATTAATTAATTAATAATTAATTAAGCGAAGCTGAGCTGCCTGCAGCAGCAACTGCCTGCATGTGAGGCTGCCGACAGAATTATTTAGAGGCATCGAAATCGTTTCATCTTTGAAGTTATCACAGAAATATCCATTTCTCTCATAAGGATTTTTTTAGACTAGCTATCACAGACTAATTTTTGTGCATCTGTTTTTCATGGATATCAGCTTGGTGGACGTCTAAAAAATCCTGCCACCACCCTTAAAAAAATTACAACATTTCCTAATAACTCGCAAGTTTTATGTTGAAACGTAACTTTTGACACTAGAAACAACAAAATATTAATAATAATCGCAGGAACGTCACGGCGAAAGGAAGGTTTAAAACTGGCCAATTTCGTGGCCAGTGTGCACTCGTTAAAAAAAATCCAATCTTGCATAAATATTCTGTAACCTTTCGAAAGAGAGTGATTTTCAGTACGTGAAAGTGTCGTAAAACTTGCAGAATGGACAAACTGATGTCGTAAAACTATAAAAGGTAAACTCGACAACTGAAAGAAGGAAACAAGCGAAAATTATCCTAATTCTCTGAGGACTCTGCTGATTATCGCACAACATTTGTCCGACTTATCGTCAATGCCTTCGTATATTTATTTGTTTTGAGTTACAGCAGTCACTCAACCCCCCCGCTCAGGAATTCCTGTAAGCCTTTCACTATCTAATTTTGAAGATATAGCAATCACTCAACAGCTGTTCTGGGTATCATATATGCCTTTTACTATTTAATTTTAAAGATACAGCAATCACACGAGACCTGTCCTAGCTATCATGTATGCTTCCACCACTTAATTACCTCCCCCAAGGAGGTTATGTTTTCGTCGTCTTTATCTGTCAGTTTGTTTGTCTGTCTGTCACCAAGGTAACTCAAAAATTTATGAACCGATTTTGATGAAATTTACAGGGATTGTTTGGTATGTTAAGAGGAACAAATGATTAACTTTTGGCGAAGATATGGCTATCCGTTTGTGTATTTGTTTGTCTGCCTCATTTTTCTCAATGCCATGACTCAAAAAGTTACGAATGGATTTTGCTGAAATCAATATGAGTTGCTAGGTATATAACAGAGAGTAAATGATCAAATTTTGGTAATGATCCGCTTCTTCGTTCGTTGTCACTGTTTTTAATTTTATGCGTGTTAGCACAATAACTCAAAAAATAATGAATGGATCTTTATGAAATTTATGGGGTTGTTAGTATTATCAAAAGACATAAATTATTAGGTTTTGGTGCAGATCGGTAAGTTCGTTTGCATGTTTGACTCACGTTTGTCATAATGTTTGTTAGTAGTATAACTCAAAAAGTTATGAACGGATCTTCAAAAAAAAAAAAAAATTGCACAAGCTGTCATTACTATCAAAAGGCACAAATGATTAAATTTTTGAGACTATATAAAGAAAATTATGGTTTCAGAGCCAATTTGAATTTTTTGTTACCGTTGCCTTGCTTGGCGGAGGTATGCGCTCTCAGAATGCTCTAGTTTTTGAAATATTACAGTCTCACAACACCTGTCCTGGCTATCTTTTTTGCATTCCGCTACTTACCTTTTTAAAACGTATGTAGCAGTCACTCCACACCTGTCCTGACTATCCTGTTTCCACTATTTATTATTTTTTAAGACACAGCAGTCACACTACACCTTTCTGAGCAACCCTATTTGCCTTCCTTAACTTACTTTTTAAGATACAGCAGTATTTTGATCGGTGTTACAAATGTAGCATATCTATAAACAGTAAATAATTCAGTTTTGGAGGAACAACCGCTTGGAAAACTTAATAAATATTTTACACTCTACACTTGGAAAACTTTGAGGGGCTTCCGCAATGAAGGATGCCTCTTGGAAAACCGCCAATAAGGGCCCTCAAACGAACCGTCTCCAAGATTTTCATCTACGTCATCACCAACTCCAAAGATCGTCAGTTCCTTAGATTCCGGGCGACTTACAGACTTCTCTCCAACGTTCAAATTTGAAGATTTTGGAGGAAGCTGCGGAGGTGGGGGCTCCAAATCGTTCAATTCCCGACCCGAACAAGAGAGTTTGTGAACGCGATTCGGTCTGTCTGGGGACGCTGACAGGCTGCGAACGAAGGACTTAGGCCGGGTATGAACTATTGCTGCTGTGTCTTGTGTGCTCGCTCTTCTGAGATTTTGGCTTAACTGGTGAAACTCCCTGGACTCGCCGTTTCGAGCTGCCATTTTACCAGTGTCTGTGGAGACAAAACTTTGGGAAAACCTTGTCGGAATTGGTGGCGGAAGACAATGGTCAGACTCTTCTTGTTCCCTGAGCATGTCCTTTTGGCGCTGCCTTTTCTTCTTTCTCGACAAATTCCGTCTCTGCCACAGGCAAAGAGCGGAAAGTAAAATGACGGATACGAGTAGGACGGAGCAGACCACCACCGGTGCAACCACATGCCAAGTTAGCGAACTGCCGCTTGGGGCTTCATCTGTAGGGAAAGGAAATGAATCAGTTATTGGCTCAATAGTGCTGAAAACCTCGATCTTCTCATAACAATGTTTCAACCAAGAAGACTCGGTTCTCCTTTTACTCCCAACAAAGTTACGCGATCTTCTAAAGCCGGGTGCACACAGGAGGGGAAACACGGGAACATTTTTAACTACCGTTCCGATTGTTACCGCACCCACAGTTTCGCGTTGTTGGCGTCATGCTGTCCAAACAATTTTTTTTTTAATCTAAACCTCTTCTGTTGCACTTGGTAGGTGCCAATTTCAGTGCTACGAAGAACTCTCTTTATTTCGAGTAAGTTTCAGCTCGCAACTACGCATTATTGAAAGCGTTCTTCGAACACGTCAAGCTGTATTCGCGGTAGTGAAAATTTTCTGCCAAAAGCGTGGAACAATCCCTTGTGTCGACTATTGTGTGCATCCGGCTTAATGTGAGCTGAATATTTGAATAGTTCGAACAAACCATAGATGGCGTAAGCAAATTTTTTCCGTGCCTGCTATGTTTGAAAAAAAGCTCTGGTTGCCCACAAATACATTCTGCCTTCTATTAGCTGTAACAGAATTCACGTAGTCATTCCTTTAACCTGTCTTAAAATGAGACCCAAGGCACTGAACAGAAAAGAAAATGGGAAAATGTGTGGAAGTGCAGCATAAACTAGTGCAATAAAAACTTTGCTATAGTCTACCCTGGGACTCCAGTGTGTTTTCATATCGTACAAAGAAAAATTTCAAAGGGAGACGTGATAAATCTTTTTACGAGAAAAATGTTCTCCAGAGCTGCATAGGGGAACTTTGGCTTCGTTACTTGGAATCGTGTTGTCATTGCTACAAAGTAACCCCATTATGTCGATTGGCCTGAAGTCTATATTTAAGGAGCATGACTAAGTTATTGGAAGTCTTACAAGTAAGTAGTCGAATGAAGATTAACACGAGGTCAGTGCATCTGTTCGATGTTTCCACAAACTCAAGCCTCGGAGGTTTAATTTCGCTACCGAATCGAACGTGCCGTAATGTTTAAAGTAAAAATTAAGAAAAAAGTCTTTCAGAATCTTGTCAACATAACTGGTGAAGTTATCGGAGTTACCATATCAAATTTTAGCTTTCGTCTTTATTGCACTTTGGCGAAGGTCATCAGTTGAGACATGTTGGGACGTCGCTGTCGAATTTTCAAGTGCACTTGCATTAAATTTTTGAACCGATTTTGGCTGTCCCAATCGAAAGGCTTTTAGGAGTTAAACTGTAAAATGTTAACGTAAGCTAAGATGCCGCTAGCAGACTCTGTCCCACGCTCCTAACATTTAAATTTTACGCATCCTTGAATGTAAAACTGATCGATTTGTCATTCACAAGTGTGAAAGATTTCATTTCCTAAGATAGATTAGAAGTATGGAGCTCGGCTCTGCTAATTTTTTGCTGGTTGTTTATGATGTGTAGGACACAACCGTGATGATACTACCGAAACAGAATACAAGACTGGACTGCTTGAGAGAGCAACACAGTGGCTGTTGCGTTTCCATCACAGTAAGTTATAGGGTTTTTATATTTAACGAATCCATGGTATGATTCAGTGAAATATACTTGAGTTAACCTGAAAATAGTTTTCTTTTATTGCTTTCAAAGAAAAAGAGCTAATATTTTTTTAAAGAAATAATTGTTATTGGAGGCTAAAATTGCAAAAAACAAAATCTTCTTTTATTATGATATTAATTCACAGGAAGGAAAAAAATCTTTCTGTGCCACCATTGTTGTTAACATTAGGTTAAAGTCAAATGTATTACGCTTAAAAAACTCAAGCTACCTATGGAGGAGAATCAAAATCCATTGTTGTTAACATTAGGTTAAAGTCAAGTGTATTACACTTAAAAAACTCAAGCTACCTATGGAGGAGAATCAAAATCCATTGTTGTTAACATTAGGTTAAAGTCAAGTGCATTACACTTAAAAAACTCAAACTACCTATGGAGGAGAATCAAAATCCATTGTTGTTAACATTAGGTTAAAGTCAAGTGCATTACACTTAAAAAACTCAAACTACCTATGGAGGAGAATTGAGTTATCGGTCTAAGTCGGTTACGCTTAAGGTCTTAAACTCAAGTCAAAGTGGTAAAAAGAACGGTCGAAATTGACTTTCCATTTGATGTAAGTTTAAGGGGAGGGTACACCAACCCCCCACCCCCAAAAAAGTTCTTATTTACCAAACGATTTGGCTAAATCTTGGCACATATGTGTTTAATCGAAAGAAAACATGTTTTTGTTAGTACACTTTTTTTTAATTTTTTGCCTAGAAAACAAGTTATTCTAAGAAAACGGTTTATTGGCGGGAAAATGTGTTTTCTTCGAATAACTCGTTTTTTACGGCTAAAATTAAAACAGTACATGAGTCAAACCCCCATTTATTTTTGATTTTACATCTTTCTGTCAGGTTTCATGAAGATCGGGCTCATAAAAAAAGTTTTTGAAGCAAAAAATGTTACTAAATATCAACCCCCCCCCCCCGGACCCAGCCCCCTATTTCACCCATTTAGGTCACAGTGGCGGCCAAAAACTTTGTCTGCGTGTTCGCCTGATATATAGCTACTGATATATGAAAAAAAAACGGATTTTGAAAATTTCAACGTTTTCCAGGGGTACCCTCCCCTTAAGCACATTGATTTCATGTCCCAATCGAGCAGGTCTTTAATATTCCCTCGCTGACTGCAAGGAAGGAGATAAAATTAATTGGCCATCTTGGACTCTGCCAATCGATAGCGTACTAACTTCTACATGAACGAGTTTACAGGTCAGTTACGGTCAGGAAAAGCTATGCATTAGAGAAACAAATTTCTTTCTCTCCGGCGAAGTAATATTAAAGCAAAAGTCCGTATATAATACGCAGAAGCCATACAATTGTTCGGTCAAATTTGAAAAAAAAAAATCATTAGCTACAATATACGCTGCGCTCGTTACAGCAGTATCAGTCAGTTTCGCTTCCGACTCGCGTTTACTAACTTCACAAAAAAAAAAATACCGAACGGTATTTTCCTCACTCCTAAACTGTCCTACGGAACTATGTTGTTGAAACTGGAGAATGCTAAGTCCATATTTTTTTCAATCATGTTGCATTTTTTTTACGATTAGGAGAGGAGGATCTGTTAACAAAGCGTATACGCGACGGCACAGATTAGGTTCATATTCTGCTGACACTGTCCGAAATAGTAATACTAATAATGAAATTCAGTGCTTCATGGAGCTAAAAACGTCCGTAGAGGCTTTGATACACATTTTTGTGCAACTATGAAGATTGTAGGGCACTCTGGGGGCCCAAATGAAATGATGAAGAAACAATGCAAATAGCTACTTATTAGGCACTGGGTTTTTATGACGTCACAAGCCCATTACCCAGGGTGCACTGCAGCTTGGGCCCTCCGCGTGCGTCAACCTTGTAAGTCTCTTCATCCTTGGCCTGACCTCACACCGCAAGAACTGCAAAGGCTTGAAGCCTTGACAGACAGACTGACCGCCAACACATACTCAAGGTAGAGATCAATAATATTCACTGTACACTCAGGTTTTGCGTCGCTAATGATGAAAATTGCTCCGAAGTTCAACAAAGCTCTAGTCCAGCAAATTATTTGAACACAAAGCAGCAGTTTCAGTCAGCCCTAATGTTTTGTAACATTTGATATTTTGCTGAGTAATCCTCAACTACTCGTAGGTCACCAGTGATAAGGCTTAGGAGTCATAACCATCTATTTGTTCAGTATCTAACACATTGATTTCGCTTGCATTTATGATATACGACACGTAAAGATAGAATATGAAATTAAAACCTGCAGGACACGTAATGGTGAAAGATATTGCTTAGGTGGTCTGCGAATATCCCGGCTCTGAGTAAAAGATCGCTTCCGGCTTCATTTTTCGTCAAGTCTATTTCCATATTTTCAATTGAGTTTCATTGTTAAACATATCAGCAAACAGTAACTCAATTGTTTTTTAACCCCTAAGCGAAAACTTGGCTGATCAACACATAACTCGAATGACAAAAATTTCACTGGCTTATCCATCGGCCCAATAATTGGATGAGCTTCGAAATGAGCTGGCTGGTCGTACTTTTTTTTTTATAATTTAAAGCCAATAAATAGCATATGTGCAGTTGTGTACTTTCTACTTGATAATTATAAAAAGTACTGCTCTCTCCCAATAGAGAAAATAAAACTCCATTCTAAGCATGTTAATACTCATTCATAAAGTGTGAACATAATGAATGTTTCAGACCCCCTTCATAAATGAGGAACCAAACCCAGTATTAGAATCTTTCATGGTATACTCTCTACCTCGTACGACTGCCAAACATCAACAATATCAAGCACTAGATCGAGCAAAACTGCAAATTAAGGGCTGCTTTGATTCTGTAGCCCAGCCACAAAGCACTTGTCCCGTCGACGGAAAGAAAAGTGTGATTACGGAGAGATAACACCTATTTTTAAACTCTTCACTTCCAGATTGAATACTATTCACAAATTCCTAATGAATCCCAACTTACCGCTGATATTAAAGCAACAGACTGGGGTGGTTTCGTCCGAAAAGGAGGCAGTAACTTCTTGTCCCTCGGTGATATTTGTCAATTTCGTGCTGAAGATAGTGTGTGCGACGACATCGTCCGAAAATGGGTCGACTGTAACCACAACTAGTAAAGTTTGTTGGTTGGAGAGGAAAAGGAGCGACAAGTTCTCCTTGTATGGGACACATGCTTCCACGGGTTCGGAAGCTGTTGAATGCAACTTCACAAGCAGGCTGTCTTCACTCTGTTGAAGATTTTCATGCTTTGAAATCTTTTACCTACAACTTACTGTCCCACACAATATTTTCAGTGATGTATTCATAAATTTCTGTGCACTGAGGATAATTGGTGGTCTATAAGTAACTCGTCCTTTTAAAACTTGAAAACAAGAAAATATGAAAATAAAGAGCTTATGATCATTTAAAACGGTACGTGCATGAGCGGTAACAGTTTTATTTATCATGATAACTATTGACTATGATGTCTTTTAGATCAGTGGTTCCCTATAAGGGGTCCATTGACCCCTTAGACTGCCAGAGGGTCGATCATAGACACCGGTGCTAAGGGGTCTACTTGAAGAAAATCCCTATTTCTATTTCCCTGTTGAGTATTTGAAAGCTGATAATAAATTCTGCAGCAAAAACCCATGCATGTAGTATCAAGGTAAATTTTTTAAAATCATTATGCAGGATTAAATAAATTTTCTTACATTCGTAAGGAAAGATCTGCTGAGTTCCCTATAAAAAATGAGACATTTCCTTCATAAGTAGCGTTTTGTTTTAGTTATTAAGTTAACTGTTAACCGGACCTCAACTAAATCTCGCTACTTTTGTAATTCTTAACTTAATAACGGTTTGTTTACATATATAACTAGATCACTCTGAGAGCGCACACCTCCGCCAAGCAGGGCAACGGTACCAAAAAAATCAAATTGGCTGTGAAACCATGATTTTCTTTGTATCAACTCCAAAATCTAATCACTTGTTTCTTTTGATAAATAATAATAATAATAATAATAATAATAATAATAATAATAATAATAATACGGCACAACAACGCCGCAGAATGGCTCCACGACGTCAAGGAAAAGAACGTCGCAGCAGATCCAGACC
>LQNS02276925.1:11167042-11186194 GCA_001587735.2 Parhyale hawaiensis | reverse complement strand
CTTAATCTAATCGCTGTAACCCCATCTTGCAGTCGAACTACCGATTATTCAAAGTGCATGATTAGCGATTAATCCAGGTCTAGGTCGTCAATACTTTTTTTTCAATAACAGTTTCTCAAGTAATTTTTTTTTTTTCGTTGCATTGTATTCTAATCACACTTTCGTATTATCACTATACAGGTATATGCGTAAAATGTAATTATTAATGAATGAATCATTTTTAATTGAAAGCTCATATATTTTGATCATTTTTCATTATTAAGTAAGTATAATTCGGATAATCGAACCAGATTTGACATCTGGCGCTTCGGTATATATAGTTTATGGGACTCCAAGTTTTTTTCGAATCACACCCACCTCACCACATGAAATTTACTGCTCTATGTGCAGAAACTTTGCTAATATCCATGTATTACGTTCTCCAAGTAGCCGATACAACTTGTGAGTAGTCTCACAACCTTTTCTACCCGTCAACTCTAATGTGATGAAAAGTCACACGATCGAGGGAAGCGATTTCGCTTCTGATACTCGCACTAACCATACGAGGGGTTAAATATAAGCTGGACTGTAGCAGTTTAGAGTGCTGTTTTCCGCACCATCTTCAGCCACATTTATTAACTGTTAATATCCTACACTTAAGGTCTATTTTTGTCATAATTCATCACCGATTCCGAGAGTCCACAATTGCCCGCAATCCTAAATATATCCTGTAATTTATAAAAAGTGCAATCCCAAGACGAATTAATTGATTAAACACACAAACAAACTGCTTAGCTTAGAATGTTTTCCTAACTGAGTGTAAAACACTGCTATGATAAAACATGAACTACCTGCGCGTACTCAATAAAAAACGTGTGAGTGTGAGTCATCCTAGTAGTGGGCGATGTTATCAGTATGATGAGCACTAGACTATAGTATATTACAGATTAAAGTAACTGCATGGGTCTTGTTTCGGTCTTTTCTTAGAAGTGCAGGTAAACTATTTCCTAGAATCACTCGGAAGTGAAGGTTGTTGTAGACACCAGCTCCTTCTCGACCTCCCCTTATCAGTGATACGCTCAAGTGGCTGCTCGCCGTCGCTAGTAACGGATTTCGTAGTGCCAGTTTCTTCGGTCTCGATCATCTGGTTTCTGAGCTTCAGCAAGGTCTAGTTTAAAAATGGAAGAATTTCAGCATGCTGAAATGCTTGTAGTAGCTTGTAACTTGTGTTTGGATTAGATAGGCGGCAGTAGACGGACCAAAAGGCTCATTCCCAGAGAGACACCGGGACTTACGCCCCGGCCCTCTATGAGCTATTGCCATTATTTTATAATGATGTAGATGACAGAGAAAACAAGGAAGATCTCTGCCACGAGTCGATCATGCAGGCCCGCATGTGCAATTTATAGCCGCTGATCTGCGGAGCTCGCGAGTTTGTGACTCCTGGAGGAAGAGTTCTTAGTTGTGAAGGATGTCTTTCCCAATGCTTGTCAAGACGATTTTTAAACGCATCTACTGTCTCCGCACTGACGCATTACGCTTCGTCTAGAAACTGCAAGGAACTCATTACTATTTTCATCACTATTACTCTTGATATTACACCATCTCAAATTCACTGAGTAGCACAATTTTTTGAATTTCTGTGTACATAAAAAAATAATAATGAGTCTTCGGTAGTCTTTGGGAGTTGACTCGTGTCACAATGAACTGAAGGAAATGATGCCCAATAAGCTAGCGAACAGAATTTGCATACGGAGAAGGAAAGGAAATTCTTCTGAGGGATTAGCTCGCCTCCCTGTCCATTTTATAAGGTGAGGCCTGTTTAGCTCCTTCAATTTTTTTTTTCGGGGTGCACGTGAGAACTCGTAGTAAGACAGTGATTTTTCGAGAAAAACAAGCCTTCTAGGTTATTAATGAATAACTTACAGCATTCTTTGTTCAACAAGATGATGTCCCTACTACGCAGTCTTCTCCCTTGTAAATCGTAGGAATTAATGCTCTTGTACTTGCGTAAAATAATGAGGCATGCATATGAATTTAGTCGGTGAGTTACATTTTTCTATTTCATTGCAATTCGCAAGTACAGTCACCTATCAGCGTTAAACGGCACGAGCTAATCTTAAACAAATTCACCGTCGGAAAAATTACAGGCTATGGGTATAAATGGCGGTATTGGCACAATATTATTCCCAACCAAGAAATTTTCTTGTTCCCCTAAAGATACATGCAGGTTTCACTTTTATTGCCACAGGTATAATGATCTACCATGCATCAAGAACCTCAGTAAAAAGGCAATTACAATTGATTAATTACGTACGCATATAAACCAGTCTTGGCGACTTCACAACTCGTTTATACCAGGTGAGGGTCTCATTCCTTCCCCAGAGTTTAAAGATTAGTGATACAAGAACCTTCAAAGGTTTCGTAAAAACCTCTAAGAAAAAACAATACAGGAGTTTAAATGCTGTGCATCGAAATAATGTTCTCCACTGGCCTGTTACAAGCTCTCCCAGCAGTAGTACAACATACTATATAGATGATCGATGAAAATAAAGGACATCCAGGTTCCATGTATTTCGCAAAAAATAATACTTCTGGATTACGAATTTCAGGTGGGAACTTAAAAACTCATTGGTACGCTACTTATGATATCTAACTAGTTAGTATCAAAGATACGTTTGAAAAATTAATACACTATACATAATTGGAGATCTTGGTCGAAAATTCACAAGTTGTCAATAAGTAGCGGACCAATGAGTTTCGAAGTTCCCACCTTGACAACGACATTCGCTAAGAATGTCGAAAGCTTGGTAAAAATAAAATTCGTAATCCAGACGAAGTATTATTTAATGCGAAATATTAATGATGTAAGCACACAGGTGGGCAAGTAAGAAGTAGTTACGCGGCTACTATGTATGACAATAATAAACCTGAGTTTCCGGGTACGCGTTTTAGGAAAATTACTTAGATTTGGGTTTAAAATGCCATGTAACTTATCATACACGGCGTTTGCCAGAAAATATCTCTCACTCTAAACTTAGCGTATGTGATTTGACATTCCGTTTGTGACGCTACAACGCCAGGGTACATGAAAGTGCGTTTGAAGACCACGGAATGAGTGACAAAGTTCGGCTGGGCGGTGCTGTCTCACCCACAGTACGGTCCCGACCTGGCACCGTCAGACTTTCACTTGTTCGGGCCTCTGAAGGACGAATTACGTAGGTAGCGTTTCCCCGACAACAACACTGTAATCACAACCGTTAAAAATGGACCTCATCGGTAGGTGCTGACTTTTAAGACAGAGGCGCAAAAGCTTTCGTTTATCTCTGGCAACAGTACATTGAGAATGGTGCTGACTTGATAGAAAAATAAATTCTGGGCACAACAGGTAGCTCGTTTTAACAGTGTCACTTTCGTTTCCGTAGCTGTTCAACTTTTTGAGTTGAAAAATAGGACGCCTTACTTCTGGAACAATCATCGGATGTACTGCGAAGCCCTCCACATGTTAGTCTAGCCCGCCCTCCCCCCTTACAAATTTTGTGGCATTGCACATTGTTTTCGTCATTTCAGTTTTTTCAAAACCCTTTTGCCGATAGAACTTCGTATCGAAAGATCCGTTATAGTTACGCCAACTAGAGCAAAAATTACGAAGCGGGTTCCATTTTCGACCAGTGTTTTTTCTTTGACTTTTGTGCTTGAGACGTGAATCATTCTCTAGGTAAACTGTAGAATTGAGTTTCCATCCATCTCACGCAAAAAATTCGCTTGCAATTCACGCTCTTGACACGCGATCGAAAGTTAGGACACAAATATTAGGAGTTCCGGACGCGTTAATGCCATTCGAATTAGCTTATAATTCTCTCTCTCGAATTTGATAAATTAAATTCACTGTAAAACCTGCATATTTTTCCTGAATACCAGGTCAACGATAATCTGTAAGACATATATTATAAAAAACTGAACTGACTTTACGCAGCTGCAGAGTCCTGCATGTGGAAAGTCTAGATTTGAATATCACTTCCGGCCGGTTACACAATCTCATGGTAGAGCTGTTTAACTTTTTTTCTCAACTTAGTTTCACTAATCTCACGTTGCGATAAACGACGCCCTCATTAAATTCTAGCATCACTCCACTTACTTAGATCGACTACTATTACTACTACTGTTACTTCTTTAAATTTCGAGCACAAACATAAATGTTGTTATTACAAATATGAGAAAAAATAAAAATATGGACCAACAAAACGCGCCCTGTCATTGGAGCGCATGGTTGTAAGGCGCGATTGTTTAAGCACAGGAAGTGCTGTAGAAATTAATATCTGTTGTGTTATCAGGGATGAAGATAACGTCATGTATCGACCTTTCTTCAACTGTACTCAGAACCTGCCGTCATACACCGTCTGCCACCGACCGACTTTTTTCGGCTCTACAATAACACACGCCAAGGTACACAGCCCTCCTCCACACATGGAGTTTGTCGTTGGTGTTAGCGTAAGTCGTAATATTTACACACACGTAAATTAGCTACGTAACAGTACTTTTAGAGTAATAGAATTGACGAAACAGTGTCTACTTTCCAATTTCTACTTGAGAAGTTCACACTGATTGTTATTCAGTACGATGCCACTAGAAACATCCCCGAATGGTCGTAGTGGGAATTCTGTAGAAATAAGCCTGTCGAAATGATGAACTACAAAATGTAATACGCCTCAACCCAAAAGGAGGACTTCATATAAAACACGGTCTTCCGATTTAGAACCACAAAGTGGAATGCATGAAACTGCAGATGGAGAAATCTTAGGGACAATATACTTGTTGACATGTGTTAATTCTGAGGTGCGTCCAAACAATATGTGTCAGTTTTTTTTTTTTTTTTTTAAGGTGGTTACTCGGGTCACTGAAGCCCACTACAGGGGGGGGGGGGGGAATTAACCTTTAAGGACCCCGCGTCGTTCCTGAAAGACATTTCTAATAATGCTATTCCTACTAGACACCGACATTTTAATTGTTCCCTATAGGATTAACCATGACAGGCAGAGTCCTTCTAGTCAACTACGCTGTAGACATCACCGAGCCCTTGCTGTTATACAAACAACGGTTGGGTGAGACAGTGTTAGATACCTACCCTCACTGCCAGCATGCACTGTACAACTTAAACATCTACCTAATGTCTCATTACCCAGCACTGCAGTTCTCAAGCCCAGTACCGACGCAACGGCTTCCGTTGCCGCTATCGGCCTAAAGCCAACTCAACTAATCCGACTCCGTAGTCGTTGTCATGACTGCAGCATGACGTCTATGAACATCGTGCCTTAATGCTGAAAGTATAAATCTTTATGGACTTAAATTGCTCATAATTAGGAGCGATAGTAGAAAGATCACCATTGTCACTAAATATGGTGTAAAATTTGCAGTAGCGAAAGAAACTAGACTTTCGGCAATTTTTTATACAGTTAAAGTTTGCGCAAGCTGAAGCCGTGCAGCGGCTACGTAAACGGCTTGGTTGAGTTGCTTGCAGGTTGATAGCGGCAACGAAAGTTGTTACTTGGGCACAGGGCTTTACGAGGACAACACGACATTGCAAAGGTTCTGTCATAGATCTGTGGAGTTGTCCGGTGGCTGTCGTTGTCTACCTCTAGGTCCGCTGCACACGACAGTCGCTTTGCTATGCCCCAGTAACAAGTCATTCGCTGCACATTGTTCACTCATCCACTTGTCCAAATGTTTTGTAGCAACGTTTCCAGTATGACTTTACGTACGCTACAAAAGTTATTAAAATGTTTACCGTCAAACCAATTTCCTCTGTGTTACTCGGCAAGTTACAGATACCTCTTCAAACTTGGAGCGAACTAAAACTCGGAAAACTGTGCACTTTTCTGATGTATCTAGGGCACAGTAGCACATTTGGACAAGTGGTTGAGCGAACGCGTTGATTTGAATGACGTGTGAACTTGCCCTAAGGGCGGCCTATGTTCTTACATCACGTGAAGGAAAACTGTAGACATATTGCTTTAACCTTGAGGACACTGGCCTCCCATTCCTGGTCAGGTAAGTACCTCCACGCCGTTCTGCACACCAAGCAATTGCTAGCTCAGCTCGCATGAAGCCAAGACCGCTAGGCTGGGTCGTCGTGTTACGCATGGCATGCTGCTGATGTGGGTACTCCAATATTGCTCAGTGCAGTATACCGATCATATATGAGTCCTCACCTTACTGATGAGTGGCATCACTTAGTGACTGACTGCGACACATCACTCGCCCCGTTCTCTCCACATAAATTTTCATGGCCTGTTATAACGCGTTCGCACCCATGTATCACTGACACTAAAAATAAAAAATAAACTATTACTGTAGGCGCCGGGCGGGGGGCGGACCTACAGGGCCCCGAACTTTGCTCCCCCCGTGTGTGGCAGCGCTCAAGGGGCGAGTATTTATACTGACGAATTAAATTGCGACGAAGGCACCAGAAACTTTATTTAGATCATCTTATCATCTGTAACAATATCTGATTCAATCGAATCTAATCTGATCTAATCGAATCTAATCGTTGCAATTTTTATTGGTTATGTCTGTAAAGTATAAAAAATAGCTATAATTCAAAATATCAGGCATTGATCATATATATCAAATGAATAGACTGTAAAACCAGATTATTTCACCTAAAGCTTCAGCTCTAACAGCAGTACAAAGATAAAACCTCTCTAATTAGAATTATTTAAGTACGTAGTTCGCCATTCTAATAAAAGAAAGGAAAGTACGCATGGTACGTCAACAGTCATCTGGAAGGACTTCAGAAATGAATAAAGAACAGCAAATCGAAAAAGAAGAATGACAGACTAAAGCAATACCAGAAATCGTGTGGAACTAGAAAAGGTCAAAACACGGAAGACCGACGTCCCGAAGGCCTAACTAACGGCTTAAGTAGCCTAAAGGGTCAATCCCATGGGGCGCTACTTCTCACAACATGAAATAGGCGACTCAGTTTCTACACCTAATTAGAATTCAATTTTCTAACAGAAAAAAAAGAAGGGACACATAGTACGTCACATCATTCGCCCCGTTCTCTCCGCTTGAATTTTCATGGCCTGTTATAACGCATTTGCGCCCACGTAACAGTGACACTAAAAATAAAAAAGTACACTATTAGATTTGCTCTATTTTTAGAAAAGTTAACATTGCTCTGATGCACCTTAGCTATATTATGTTTCCTATATAATTTTGAAGAAACGTCACGTGAAGCCGGGTACACGCTAGACTCTCGGAAGACAGAAAGTTGCCGGGACTCTCGGCATCTTTTTCAGGAAGACAAGACTATCGTCTGCAGCAGGCTTAAAGAGACTAGGACAAGCCGACAACTTCTTTTCGAAGAGCTGCATCTCTATCTGAGAGCACAGCAATGTCCATACGTGAACTTGGTGCTAATAGTGGACGTGTCTGATTAACCTTAAATTTTATGCTTTCAACTCATCTGAATCCTGTGATAACTTCTGTAGTTTTGAAATTTTAAATGTACCGTACATCTATATAGAGATCTTCATTAAAAGAATAATCAAGATGACCTATAACATTATTAAAAACAATCTACCGATTCAGATTACTAACAATCCACCGTCAATGATCAGCGAACATAAGAAACAACAATGCCTTGTGGAGTAAAGCCATCGCCCGCTGTGGGGACAAATTCAATGTCGCCATTTTTTATGGCCAGCTTACTCTCAAAATTTATCGCATTTTTTCACTTGTAGGTCAACCCACATGACTCTCAGCAAATAATTCTTCTTCTTTTTGAGTAGACAGACAAACAAATATATACATATACAGGCATACTTAAATTTCCAACCAATACATTATCACCTCTCTTCGCTTCGCTCGGGGATGATAATTTCCATTTTATAAGAAATCTCTACAACGCATGAAAACATGCAGATAGACATAAACATGATAGAGGAATATGTAGAAGAAATAGCAGCATGGAATTAAAAACAGCTTCACACGCTGAAGCACGAAGCAAAGTTGAATGTATCGAAGGCTTCTTCGATTGGGCGCCAAAATTAAACCTTCAAGGCTTGACTCGCTCGAAACTTCAGAGAGAAGCTTTGACTCTGTCGCTACGAGAAGTGCTACAAGTGTTAGAAGCAGCCCTACTACGTTAAGCCAGCTAAAAAAAGTACGTTACTGAGATAGACTGCATTTTCTAAAGTCTCCTGATGAACTGGTGAAGGGTTTGCTCCTGGACTTCAACTATGCAGGTCGACGCCTAAGCACCTGTCTAAAGTTTCGGAAAATGACCCTCGAAGGCTGCGTGGTCCCTTCCCTAAAAATTGTTAACTTTCTGCAAGTGTAATAACGGCTCTTATAGTACGGTAATTTTTGTGTGTATTAAGATGTATGGTGTCCTGCTGCTGTTCTTGTCAACTGCGCAGTTCCTTGACACGGTGTTTGTAATGCTTCCATAAACTAGAGAACTGCTAGGTATAGAACTTGACTGCAAAGTCAGTAGCTACCCTCTAGTTCACGGAAGAATTCTTTGCAAATATCCCGGTATGGACCTGCGCCGCACGCCTCCATAATTATACATAGGTACCACGAACTTCAGCTGGTGGTGCCTAGCTTGGCGTGCTCTCGAGTTTTTAACCCTTCACGCTGGCTGTATCCATGTTTTTTATTTAGTCCTGACTCTTGGGGGGGGGAGGGGTGTCCGTGTACATTTCTCTACTACAGCTAGGCTATACCATGTATTTTCTCATCCCATATGATGAGGACATTTAAAAAAGTTGGGTCGAACTTTCGCACATGGTGCGTTTTTTTTAGGGGGGGGGAGCCAAAATTATCGATTGTTTACCAATTGTTCCGAAATCTGCACATTTGCACACACATATACTGTGCAAATTTCAGAACAATTGGTCCACTATCGATCATTTTGCGTCTCCCCCCCCACCCAAAAAAATGTACATACCAGATGCGAAAGCTCTACCCAACTTTTTTTAATGTCCTCGTCTTATCTCTGAACAATATTACGGCTCACTCATTCCCCAACAAAACTACAAGATGAGACGCTCCATTCTCAATCTTCCAAATGTCCGTGTTGATGTAGAGAAACGGTCAACTATTTTTCAAACGGCTTCTCCTGTTAATAGAATTCCAACACACCTATTAGATCCTATATCAAATAACGCATTTATAAAGCGCTATAGAGTTTATGACATGAAATGGTGCTAGTCTAATTATTACTTGTGGCCCAAAATGTTTTACAACTTTTCAATGGGATATGCAGATATATTACTGTATGTATATTGCAATCAGAAAGTCTTCAGTATTGTAATGTATATCTGTGAGTAATAAACCTATCATATGGAATAGGAAAATACATTGTAGAGCTGTAAAAGAGAAATGTACACCGACGCCGACCCCTAGAGCCTATAGTAATTGAGAATTTAAGTATTTCATTAGTTTAAGTCTTTTTGCGTATTATTATTTATTGGCTAGAACGCTAAATTCCTGAGCTACACGACAGTATTAGATTTAACCACATAAATTTGACAAAATTATTAAATTAAACGCGTATTCGACTGGGCGCTTAAATTACGCCGTCGGGGCTTAGCTCATCCTAAACTCCATTCAGAAGCATCGTTCTCGCTACTTTGAATCATGTTGCAGGTGTTAAGCAACGCGTTTACGTTGAACCAGCTAAAAACTCCAATTTAGAGAGCAGAATTGAGTTTTCGGCCGTCTCGAGGGTATTGCATTAGCGGTCACTGCTATAAGCGCAATTCACCGGGTTGCAGCCAGTGCACCTGCCAGAACTTTCGAACAAGCCAATACTCGAATGTGAATGCTAGCGCTCAGTATTTAACGTAGCCAATATTGGCTACATTCGGCGTTACAGCGTTAACTCTACCAAAAGGAGTTAGCTTGATGCCTAATGTTCGCTGAAATGTTTTACACTGATGGAGTTAAGGTAAGCCGTGCTAATAATATTACCCCCTCCTTAGCATTTTGCATTGTAGTGACGTCTCCATTGCGGTTGAACTCAATAACGTTAACTAAAACTTGCCGCTCTTTTAGAGCTAGCGAATTCTTCCAAAATATCGCATGCGTTCAGCACGCATATTTCAGTTTATTATTATTTACGTACCGACGTGGTAGCAAATAAGAACGTAAGGCAGAAAAAGTCATCCCCATCAGCTGACCGAGCAAGTGTAAAATTCGTAATAATTACTGTTGCTTTTTCAGTGGCATTTGCAGTGTCAGAGCTACAGTAGATTACAAGTAGTTCTGCTATTGATGTCAATAACATCACAGACACTTCTGTTTAGCCTGCTCAGAGTTATCTATTAGAGGGAAAATACAAAGAATTCAGATTACCTAAAAGAGATAACTGGCAGGAGACGAACCGGTACACCCATTGCCAGTGAACAATCGGGACTCACGCTCCGGCCCTCTATGAGCTACCACTTCCACGTGCACTTTGTATTAGGCGAGTTCTAAGTTGTTTGAGTGGCCAGACTAAAAGGCGTAAATACTTTCATCGTTTCATCTGTTTAGCTTTTATTTTTGCAAAACTTCAAATCGAACGTTTGATTCGCCATCGCCACGTATTTTCGGCGTGAATCACAGGCCGCCTACGCTTCAATCGAGCGAAAACACAGTGTTGATGAGCGAATGCATACGCCATAGCTATATATGTTATAGAAATCGACACGCGCCTCATCAAGTACACTGCAGCTCATGTTCTATTCACACTAACATTCGGTAGCTAGGGCATCGATCTGTTATAATGTCACGCATGTGAACAGCGAACAGTTCCTCCCGCTGCGCTGATGCCCTCAGTGTCCATTGGCCCGTGTCGTGCGGCAGCACCTGCTGATGTGAGCCTTGCGCGCCGAGGGGACAGAGATTGTGTGAGGTGCTTTGTTCGACTGCAGTATGAACCATTTATTGGAAGAATCCGATGTGCCTTTATATCCTATATTAAAACAAATTTGTTTTTACTTTCACTTTGACTAGACATTATTTTCAAAAAACTCTGGAATGCCGGAAGGTGTGGAGCTTTAAAGTCCTATATGGTATTTAGACTACCAATGTTAAGTGTAAAATAACTCAACTATGCTATAAATGACTATCTTACAATAAATACGTCCACAGATCTCTAATGTTTTCCGAATGCCAATGACAAGTTTCTGTTCATGCCTCTGAATTAATGTCTGTTTGAAACTACTGTCAGATGTATGCCCATAATAATTACAACTATCACAATTAACGAGACGGTGGCAATAACTTTTTTTCATCATTGTCTACGTCCCGATAAATCCGTTATTTCATGGGATAGGTTTGATAGATTTATTAACAAACAAATACACATTACAATACATTTCTTACGACATGTGCAATTACAATACACATGCTATAATACATCTGCGTAACTCATCAGAAAGCTATAAAACTTTTTGTGCAACAAGTAATAATAAGCTCTTGTAATTGCATGACAACATTTCTATACCGCATTTTATATTCGATATCGGATCTAATAAGGCGTTGATATTCTATTAATAAGAGACGCCGTTTGAAAAATAGTTGACCGATTTTCTACATCAACACGCACGTTTGGAAAATCGAGAATGCAGGATCTCATTTCATAATTTTCTTGGGGAATGAGTGAGCCGTAATATTGTTGAAAGATACGAGATTGGTTATGTATGAATGAATGAAAAAATGCAAGCAGCGAATAGTTAAACACATCTTGAAATTGCAACATTTGTCATTCGCAGTACATATCACTACAATTCATTCATGGTATGTTATTTTAGTCTCGTTGAACACGAAGTATGCACCTTAGTATTTTATTTTGCATAACTTCTAATTACCTCCGCCACGGAGGTCATGTATTCATCGGGTTTGTCTATCTCTCAATCTGTCTGCTATTTTATCTATCTGTCACCAAGATAACTCAAAAAAGTTATTGAGAGATTTTGACAAAATTTACAGAGGTTGTTAGGTATGTTAGGAGGAACAGATGGATGATCCGTTTGTTTATTTGTTTGTTTGCCTCATTTTTTCTCAATGCCATAACTCAAAATGCTATGGATGGATTTTTATGTAATTTAAATTAGGTATTAGGTGTATCACGAAGAGTAAATGACCAAATTTATGTAGTTATCTGTTAGTTCGTTTGTTAGTTTGTCACTGTTTTTAATTTTATGCTTGTTAGCACAATACTTTTAAAAAATTATGAATGGACCTTAATGAAATTTATTGAAGTTGTTAGTAATGTTAAAAGACATAAAGGATTAAATTTTGGTGATGATAGGCTGGTCTGTTTGTGAGTTTGACTATCGTTTGCCGGAATGTTTGTTACCAGGATAACTCTAAAAATTATGAACGGATCTTAAAAAAATAAAAAAATAATACTGAAGCTGCTAACACTGTTGAAGGGCACAAATGATTATATTTTGGAGTTGAAATAAGAAAATCATGGTCGAAAAACCAACTTGAAGTTTCGTACCTGTTACCTCGCTTGGCGGAGATATGCGCTCTCAGAGTGCTCTAGTTTACGAATGTAGCAAAGGGGGTGCATCCCAGATGATAATATTTTGAATTAACAATGACTAAGATAATGAATAATATATTTGTTTCAACGAATCCCGATTGACATATTAGACACTGCATCTATTATACCAAGTTCGTGATGGTACTTAATTACTGAAAAAATTACTTCAACATGAACAGAATTCATTATTTTACCACAAGTATTTATTGATCTGTGAGAAGGACTACTACTTTTGTTGCAGTGGAGTTGGGTGCTCACTCCTTGAATTCTAGAAAGTGAATTGACTGCATCCAAGGCTGATGTTAAAGTATCCTTCGTAGCAGACACAACACAAAAACTATGAACCCTAGTGGGGTGACGATAAACAATTATTACTATGTTTTTCGAAGGCATAGTACATAAGCTTTTAATTATGTTTGTTTCTTCTACCCAACTGTTTGATCGTACGTTCACATGTTACGATTTCACAGTACTGCATTACATTAGGAAACATTCCTAATGTGACTTCACCCACGTAGCACTGGACCTAGACTATATTGATCTGAGCAACGTCGTATCTCAACTTTGACCCACTGTTCATTTTTGGAAAGCCAATCCAATATTGTCTTAGAATCTGTTACCAACACTGGTGATGAACGTTCAACTAACGAAGCAGTTTGGTGCCCTATACCTGTATCAGGCTGTATGGCAGTGAAACCTTCGTTCACTAATGCTAATGTTGATTCAGCATTGAGCAACATTCTTTACGTAAATGAAACTAGACGTAGCCTTGACTGAGATAAATATTATGCGAAGTTAGTTCTACTGAAAAAAATTCCCTGTAGAAATTTCTAGGCTTCATACAGGGGTGACAGTTGTATGAATCATACATGTTTTTATCATATTATATACTCTCTCCTATGATATGCAAGCGTTTGATAATTAATTCATCGCATCGTCATTTCGAAATAGGATATCGCTAAATATTGGATATCAGTGGGAAATTATTAATGGCCAACACTGCTGTTCATTGTTTTACACTTAGGTAAATTTCTCCATGTAAGAAAAATTTTATCAATTTCCTTATACTTGTAGTATAGTAATTAATGCCTTAATTATACTGACAGCACGATTTGTTGCTCCTTTTTCATCAAGATGGTGGTCTAACATCACGTTGCAATTGATAAGTAGCCATATCTTGACCGACATTGGTAGAACATTGGTCCAGTATTGGTTAACAAGGGTCCAACATTCACCCAACCTTCCACCACTATGCCGACTGTCATCCATTGTTACGGTACTTATAAGTGAGCAATTCATAGTGATCTCAGACAAAAAAAAAGCATTTAATATTCTATTGCACCTACATATATGTGGTAAAATTCTCTATAACGACTTATGATTCATGTGTATCTGTGCCACGGAGTGTTGCTCTCATGCTATCACTTTGTATAGCTCTCAGGCTATCGGTAACAACATCACGTCTCCAGTGATAAAGCTTTCAAGAAGTTTACGGAGTGCAAATTTCATGCGGGTGGGAGTACCAAGTTGGAAGGTGTACCAAAGTCAGACCTTTCATTACCGGTCGGCTGGTGAGTGGCAGTTACAATGAATAGAGACTGAAAAGGTAAGTGAGGCTGACTAATAGGCTGTAGCATTAAAATTATACCGTCCCACTAGCATGTGAGTTGTAGCTCTGCGGGGACAGTTACATGCTAAAGACTATCCTCCACTGAACTGAATGCAAAGCAAATATTCACATGTAGCGAGTGATGCGAACGTAAGGTAAAACAGACAGACTAACAGCGAATATAAAACAAATAACAGAGTTGACAATTTTGTTGAGAAAAGCACGAATAATGGTCATTGTGTGTGAAGGATAAGGACTATAGCGATGCAATTAACAGTATAAACTCATTTAATGTTGACAGTATTAGAAGCATAGACGGCAACAGTACTTGACTCTTAGGTCTGACGCTGGCGGCCAAAAGTCGGCAACGGAAAAATGTTTTTCTCTCAAGAGCTATTCTTTTCCTTCTATCTAAAACTGAAGAAAAAAATTGCAAGTTACCCAACATTTTTCTTGCGGAGAAGGTATTTTTGATACGGCGGGGACGCACTTGGGCGCTTGCCTGCATGACCGTGTCTGGACATGTTCATAATAGCTCTTGAGAAAATCCCATTTTTCCCATTTTGGCCGCCGGCGTCAGAGGCCACTTGGACCTAAGAGTCAAGTACTGTTGCGGTCAATGTTAGAAGCAAAGAAGAAATTTAACCTAATGAAAGGCTATACACTAGTATACAGCGTCCGCTCCAGTTAATAAATGAAGTTAGTAGTTAAGCGCTTCGACTAATAGGCTAACATAATGGACAATAATCATGATCCACCCTAGTGATCAGATTTTGTCCGCCCAATGGGGGAAATCAATAGAGCCAACAGAAACAGTACGAAAGTACCATGACCAGCGCTAGTAACATACTACAATGTGACCTGTAGCGATGAGAGTACGAGGTCGAATAACAATGTTAGCATAGTCCCCCTTGACCTACAGCCTTGGGACTGTCTGTAAGTTTCTCAAATAACAACAGCAACGTAGGTAGTGCCTCGCGACCTACAGCGATAGGACTGACTATATAAATCACGCAAACAGCAAAAGCAGCGTAGTACCTCGTGGCCTACAGCAATTCAACTATGTATAAGTGGCTCAAACAACTGTAGCCGCATGATACCTAGTGACCTTCAGCAACAAGACAATGAAAGTCGCTTCAACAATAGGAGAAATGTACCCCGTGACCCGCAGCAATAAAAACTATATAAGTCACACAAATTACGCTAATAAAGCGCTGTTCCGCTAGCAATCGCTTCATCTTATCGACGACCTCATTACGTAAATCTCTGATCGACAGATAAGGTACACTTCCTGGATTTAGCTTACGTGAGCAGGGTTTCAGTCAATACGTTCATGAATGAAGTAGTACTATCCGTTTCCAGGTACTATATCTTTTGGCAGGAAAATATTATAATCTCTGTACACAAGGATGTTTAGACGGAACGTATTTGCGCGCAGCCTTGCGGCATCGCACATGCGAAACGTTGACGTCACAAGAGAACATTCGATTGTACGTACAGTAACATAGTCGCAGCGCAGCAGTTGTCTACCATAATTCAGATATGTATGAATACGACAGTTAGTAGAGAAAAGGCAAAGTGCAATGTGATTCTGTTGGCCAAAGTTTTGCAATATTTAGTTATTAATTATTTGTTTTGTTTTTCGGTAACAGGCAAGCACCCGGTCGGACCGTTAATTTGCTTGTAAAATGTCGACCCAAGCTGCGCCGTCGTAAAAACAGATCCAGTCCTCCGCTCCTGACATTAAAACCTACAACATAATTAGGAAAAGTTATGGATTTATTATACACCAGCTTCAACAACTTCAAATCATAAGACAGTTTAGGTGTGGGGAACACGGTTAGATATTTTTTTGAAAGTTAGTTAACACGAGTCGGACGCGACACTTACTGTTATATAGCTGTAGCGCGCGCGGCGTATAGTAGCTGATTTTCTCTTTCTAATTTTACCGAGTAATTGTATGGCTTCTGCGTACAGACTTTAGCTTTAATTTTACTTCGCCGGAAGGAAAGAAATTTGTTTCTCTGGTGCTTTACAAATCTTGGTTAAAATTTCTTCTATCTCGGCGTTTAATCATACGCATCTGAACCCTTTTTCTGCAGCAGTTTGAAATTGTAGAGGATGACAAAAATAAATCGAAAACATGAAGGTTTTCTACCTTATGTTTTCATCTTCAGAATGTCATATTACTCTCGATAATACTCACTTGATTTATTAAATTTTAAAGACGATAAACTTGATACTTAAAGTGCTTCTGACACATGAGGGCATTTGCTGGGTTGAATTCATCTGCTCTTTTAGAAGCCTTTTAAGCCAACGCTCTTTCAAAATTTTATCCTTCAGAAAGCTAAAAAGAAGTTCGTAAATGCCTTAATACGTTTTTTTTTGTGCGACTATAAAGATTGTAGGACACTGTGAAGACCCAAATGGAATGATGAAAAAACAATATAAAATGTCTACTTGTCAACGTACCAGTATCTTGTGACGTCACAAGCTTTATTACCCGGAGTGTACGGCAGCTTGGGCATTCAGCGTGCGCTAACCTGTTCCGTCTCATCATCCCTGATCGCTAATAGACCGTGTCGGCGGATTTACATAGTCTGGGTTTATATCCACGTCAATTGTCAATTCTCAGTTAAATATTGCTAAATGTTGCTATCAGCTAAATGTTGCTATCAAACGTGCAAATGAAGAAACAAATGAACAAACCCCTAAAGGTAAAGGTAAAGTCAACTTAGACCACACCCTCACCTGGGAAACCCACATGCACTGGTTTGTGCTGCGGGTATAGGCCCACTGACCCCAGATGAGCCAGTGTAGTCGCAGTCGCCCTCGGGTCACGAACTATGGCGCCTATTTGACGAAAGGAATAAATGACCCGAGATCCCCTACCCCCCTCATCTCTGAGGAAGGCAGTTCCGCCACGGCGCCGTGCATTCACACACAACTGCCGAGTCAGCACACCAAGATCTGCAAAGAGCTCGTGTGCCTCACGGGCATCGAACGAGCGATACAAGGTGTTAGAGCTGAGAACGGAAGCATGCAACTACCGTGGCGGCAAGAACCGATGTGTATTGCAAATGAAAGGTTGCTGTATGTAAATTATATTGTTCTTACAGAACTCTTGGGTCCCCTCCATATTCTGTACATACATATAGTTTGTATTGAAGAAGTAATTTAGGAACTTTAAGCTACGTATTAATAGTAACTTCAGATATGGCATATAAAACTGGCATATGGCATATTTCCCTAGGAGGAAATAATAATTTGAAATCGAATATTGCCGTTACAGATGCAGCACTAATGTTTGTTTAACTATCACACTAATGACCGTACTTAGTTGAAAATGGTTAGCACTGTAGAATATACTTTTACGAATCATTTTGTATTTTCACATTGTATCATTTCACGTGACCGGTTACTTTTCATATAATTAAATATACTTACTAGAATACTCCTTTTGCACCTACAAGTTTCATTCTTGAATCTAGCATTCAATTGATGTACCGTCGGAAGCAAAATATTGACATGTGAAGCAACCCACTGCAATACCTACAGCACAGTATGTGAAATTTACATGCTAAGCACAGACCTATTATGCAATGGCAATCCATATTTTTACATAATCGTATAGCCTGCGGGGTCAACTGGGGAGGAGGTTTGTGGTAGACATACTGTTCTGACACGACGAAGCAGCGAAATTTCATTGGCATTCCGTAAAATGACTTTTTCACTAGTGCCCACCCTGTGAATGAGTTCCACAGAGCTGAAAGCTCTTCAAAATATTTTGTTGTTTACTCATTACAAGACGATGCAGGGCCTCTGTACTTATAAGCGTACCCTCTCGAGTTCCACATCTCTTCGTTCGTTTATCACTATCGCATAGTGCTCCAAGAGCTGAAGTGCATGTGCGATATCTTAAATAAAATTGTATACGCTTTTACATTTATTTCATTGAGTTTGAAGCAGATAAGATCACCTGGAAATACTCGGGAACTTCGCTTCGGGTCGTCACCCACGTTAAAATTACATTTGATAGTATTTTTAAACGCAGAATTATTGTAACAAATGAAAAATTTGCCCAGCACGTGCAACCCTCCCACCCTCTCCCCCGTCCCCCACCTGGCTTCGAACCTTCACTAAGAGTCAATTATTACAATAGCTTACGATCGTCGTAGAGGGGTTAGAAGGAGTACTGCACGACTCCAAAGAAGGATTTATAACATTTTCATGAACCATTGGAGTGGCTTCGGGAAAAAGGGGTAGGTATTGTTCGGCAGCGCTTACGCACATTCCGCTGCTGTTGAATTTACGGAATCGCCCAAAATTTTATCAACTTGAATGTCACCTCATAACCTCCTTCGAGGACGTTATGATTTGAGCGGCGTTTGTTCGTCTGTCTATTTGTTTGTTAGCAATTCGAGAAGTTCTTGGATAGATCTTAATGGAATTTACAGGAATTATTAGAAATGTTCCGCGGAACTGAAGACTAAATTTGGGTGTCGATTCGCTCGTATGTTGATTTGTTTGTTTGTCTTTCTGATTGTTAGATTAGATAGTCGGCAGTTGACGAGCCAACAGGCCCATCCCAGAGAGTAGCCGTGACTTGCGCTCTGGCCCTCTATGAGCTATTGCCAGTAATTATGTCGGAATCATTTTGATATCTAAAGGTATAGAAGAAGAGAATGAACTCGGTAACGAAACTCAAAGCTTTATGAAATGTACAGGAACTTTAAAAATGTAAGTAAAAATTCGAATAAATTTTAGTGATGATCTGTCAGTCCGTTTGCGTGTTTGTCTCTCTGTCTGTCGGCTGTGTTTTGGCTGCATTAATCTAAACGTTATGAACTCAATTTTTTAAATATACATGAGTTGTCTTTGATACCTTTGATGCCTTTGATGATACTTCGGACGAGGTCCAGGCGACGTTATGCACGCCGCCCATCTTGTGCAGAGGTGATGCTGCAGTCCGTGACCAGCGGGGTGGCTAACAACGAGTTATCCCCACAGTTCACGT
>LQNS02276925.1:11147635-11159359 GCA_001587735.2 Parhyale hawaiensis | reverse complement strand
CACCGGCACACCGCACTGCTCTGCATGAGCTCTAACGGAGGAGTGAGCGGGGCTGGCGAGAATGTTGCCCGTTCTACAACTCCTCCCCGCATGCTCGCTGGCCCTCGTGTGCAACGCACGATAGGTTGACCCTATGTAAAAAGATGCACATAGGGTCAACCTATGCAACATTGTTCTTAGTATTTTATTCTTTACTTTTAGATTAAAGGTAGCCTTTCTATTTGAGTCTTAGAGAACTGACAGTAGTGTCCTTGCTTCTTATATTCTTTACTTATCATTTCAGATACTGATGATGGGACATGTAGATCCCGAAACGTTTATAAAGTTTTAGTAGATTTTAAACCTAGCTATGTTCGCTTCCGTAACATTGGCTCTTTTATATATGTATATATATATATATGTATACCTGTAATAGGGAGAAGAGGACACGGTACGAATAGCATATAATGACGCTAAGTAGGCTTACGGAACAGCTAACCAACAATGAGCTCTTACGATGAGAACCTTATAAGTTAGGAGGCCAGGACTGGTTCTTCTAATATTCTAAAATACATTTTAACACACTTTAAGACACTTAAAATACAGTACACTAGACAAACCAGTATTCGACACACAGAAGTTGAAGGTAAAGACAAGTTAACTTAGCACCGCAAATGAGAAATCCCCATGCACTGGTTCGCACAGCAGACACATGTCCCCAGACCAGTGCACGGCTGCAATCGAACGCAGATTGTCAGAGCTATGGCGGCAGAAACGGAATACTCAGGCGATAACTGTCACCCCCGATGTCCCCACAACGAGGATTGTGGAAATTCCCCCCAGACATACCCCAGCTCCTGACATTAAGAGATGAGCACTCGAGGCTGCCTGCGCTCCCGCTTCAGGAGTAAAGAAAGGCCGGAAGTTCGTGACATGACGCTTGCGTTAATAGCGCGACTCTGCCTCAAATGGCTGCAAGTTTGCCTACGTCTGGATGCCTTACAATGTGAGTATATCCTTCCCTACATCTTATAACATATTACCAGCTAAAATGTTGCAGTTTTTTCGTAGTTCATTCAGATAATACGAATGTTAATATAGATTTATAATCCCAATCACTGTGGGACAAGAGCTATGGGGCAGCTTCACGACTATCAAAGATGTATTTGGAAGTCGAATATATCACATAATCATTACAACTCCAAAATTATTTCATCACTTCAGTGAAACCCTGTCATAATTAAAACTAGAGTACTCTAAGAGCGCATGCCTCCGCCAAGCATTTCAACGGTAGCGAAAAATTCAAACTGGTTCTGAAACGATGATTTACATTGTATAAACACAAAAATCTATTCATTTGTGCCTATTTACAGTAACAACAGCTTCTGTAATGTTCTTGAAGATCCGTTAGTGAATTTTCAAGTTATGTTGCTAACGAACATTTTACTAAACATTAGTCAAACAGACAAATAGACCAACCGATCATCACCAAAATGTGATCGATTATGTCTTTCAACATTTCTAAAAATTCCTTCAAATTTCATAGAGATCCTTTCATAGCTTTTAAATTCTTTTGCTAACAAATATAAAATCAAACACAAAGACAAACGCTTAAGCAGACAAACAGATCATCACAAAGCTTTGATCATTTACTCTTAGTAATGAACCTAATATTTTTTGAAAATTTCATAAAAATTGGTCCATAACTTTTTGAGTTTTGGCAGTAACATAATAGAGGTAGACAAGCAAACAAACGGTTGAGCGGATCTACACTAAATGTTTTTTATCTGTTGCTATTAACATGCCTAACAATCCCTGCAAATTTCTTAAAAATCCGTCCGTAACTTTTTGAGTTGTCTTGGTTACAGGCAAACAGACGAACACAGAACCACGATGGAAATATAACCTACATGGCAGAGGTTAAAAGAAAAGAATCATTATAAAAGTACGGCGATCTGCTGGCTTGTTGTTCTGCGTGTTGCATGCTAAAGACAATAAGTAGCTAATACATCAAAATGATCAAAAGTGGAAACCTGCGTCTTACTGCACCCCGTCCCCGTCTCGAGAGAGGTGCTGGGGCCACATCATCTCTGCAATCGTGCTGAGCGCTCAACTCGACGAGTGCACGTTCAGCTCGCATTCTAATCCACTGTCTTTCATGCTCCAACGAACTCAACGACTCCGAGATCCGTGGATTGCAGTAATTAATCGAGCATACACGCTCAGCTCTTTGGCTGAGTTTATTCTCGTCTTCTTCTTTTCTTCCCCAGATGTCTAACTGTTTTTAACATAATAACAATAGCTCGTAGAGGCCCGAAGCGTACATATGTCCCGAGCCTGTTCTCCAGAAATTGGCCTGTTGGTCTGTGTACTGCCAGCAATCTAATCTGATGTAATCCTTCATACTACCGGTCTGAGCTACTGAAGTTAACGATGTATCGAAACTACTATCGAGCTGAACGTCCGCTCATCATGTTGAGCTCACGATTGTATAATATAGCCATCTTATAAGCAAGATGTACAGATTGCACATCGTTAGTGCCAATCTCTAGAGAAATTTTCCAACATTATCGTTCATCTACCGTAATGATGATATTGTCGAGTACTATACCGGCATGTTAATTACTGTTAAGCCAATGCTTTGGGCGATAATTCAGAACAATATCATAAATACCAACGTTTTCCTGCATATTTAGGCATATATATCGTTCGTGTCGCGTCCTTAGCCTAAAAGATAGGTGGAAAATAGACCGCTTTGGAGATTTTGGAATTTCTTTTGGGCGCTTCAGTTGAAGCGGGAGGTATATGCCCGTTGGCGTACTAGTCGGGCTGCTGTTGACTTTCAGCTTTTCAGTGAACAGCAGCATCGGGCTGGTGCTACTTACGAGAAAGCTGACAGTGAGCATAAACTGAGGTCCAGGGAGTTGTTAGCTTCGCCTGTTAGCGCACATGAGTCATGGTCCACCTTGATGAGCGCTGTACTTGGTATGAGCTTTTCTGTCCTTCCCCCTTTAATTGGTGCTGGTGATGATCTTGTTGCTGACCCCGCTGCCAAGGCGGACCTTTTGTTGCTTCTTTGATGGGAAGCATAGCCGTGACCGGGTGCGCATTCCTTTAGCGTGTGATCCCGATGCAAGGTTCTCCGTTTTTTATTTCTGATCTTCTGAAGTGCACCGCCTTCTTCTTGACCTGGACGGGGGCACTGATTCATCGGGTATGTTTCCTCTCTTTCTACGGAGGGTGACTGGTGTGCTCGCAGCCCCACTTGCTTCCGTGTTCCGTCGGATGTTACGGCTGGGCTCTTTTCCGGAATGCTGGCATGTCGCTCATGTGACGCCTGTTTCGAAGGGTTCTGTTTCATTTCGAGCCTCCGACTACAGACCCAACTCGATCACACCTGTTTTGTCGAAATTTATGAGAGGTTGGTTGCGTCGAGGTTGGGTCGTTTTCTTGAGAAGCAGGATGTCCTTCCCACGACACAGTATGGTTTTCGTAAGGGCTTAGGAACTTGTGATAATCTGCTTTATATTTCTCATGTGTCGCAGCTGGCTCTTGATGGGAGTCATGAGGCAAGGTTGGTACAGTTTGATTTCAGTGCTGATTTTGACCGGGTGATTCACCTTGGGCTGCTCCATAAGCTTGGATTAATGGGTATTAATGGTTCAGTTTTCGCGGTAATTAGTCAGTTTTTATCTGACAGACGTCAATGTGTAGTTGTTGTATGCACAGTTGACCTGATTGATCTTGTTAATAATTTAATTGTTGGTTACGCTGATGATGTTACTTTGGTGGCTGTTTCCGATAAGCCTAGTGGTAGGTTGGAGGTTTCAGAATCCATTCGGCATGATTTGGAAGTGATTGATTCCTGGTGCTCTAGGTGGGGAATGAGCCTAAATGCGGGTAAGACTAAGACCATGCTCGTGTCCAGGTCGCGTACAGTGGGACCTCCTTTTCCTGCACATATACTGGATGGTGTGTCACTTCCTGTGGTTGATGACTTGGTAATCTTGGGTGTCAATTTTGTTCCAAAGTTGACATTTGAAGCCCACATTCTTACGGTTGCCTCACGTGCATCACAGAAAATTGGTCTTATGATGCGTGCTAGGAGGGTGTTTGGCTCGGTAGAATTGACACGTCGCTGCGGTAATTGCTATTTCCTCCCTCTTCTGGACTACTGCTCCGTAGTTTGGGGTTCTGGTGCCGATTGTCAGCTGTGTTTGCTCGACAAAGTGACTCGTCGATGAGCGTTAATGCTGGATGGTGTTGTGCCTTGTGATCTGACGCATCGTCACAGAGTTGGTGGGGTCTGCCTTTTGTATAAAATTTATTACTGACCTAGTCATCCACTGCCTGATTTTTTTCCGGACTCATTTGTTCGGGTGAGGTATACTCGGCGTACTGGTGCTCTTCATGAGTTGGCCTTGGAACAGTTACGATGCCGTATGGACCAGTATGCAGTATTCTCGTTCGTTTTTTCCATCGTGTGTGGATGTTTGAAATAGTCTTGACGGCTCTGTCTTTGCTGGTGCGGGTATTGGCAGCTTTAAACGATCTGTACGCAGAGCTATTCTGCGATCTCGGATCTTCTCTTTCTTCTTTTTCTTCACTCGCTGGGCTGTTTGCGTAAGGGTTTGTCAACCTTATGAAGTTTCTCCTTTCCCACATCGCCAGTATGATGTGAATTAATAATATTACTTCGGTTTGAAGGCTGTTTGGATATTTTGTCGCAGTCTGGAGGAAACCGATTGGCCAAAAAATTACCCGGGATTCAAACAATGTCTAAAATAAGGAATACAAACAGACTAAGGAGGACACAAAAAAGCAGTTTCTCAGTATGGTGTCAAGAAAATTTTGGTTGCATGATGACGTCACATTCCTCATTTTGTTGTTTACAATATAAGATGGTACACATGATACGAGTAAAGTCGTTCGATATTTGTCGATACTTAACGTTTAGAAAACATGTTTACTAATATTATCCAGTTCTGCTCAGTCCATATATTTTTCTCGTTTTATGAAGCTGATCATGGCACAGCGCTATGGCTGAACGATGACGTCACAGGAATATCGAGGTGGAGCTGAACTGCTCTTAGAAGCTTTCCGTCTGTTTTTTCATTAGTCAGTGGTAAGGAATGTACATCTCTAAAATTGAAGGCAATTTTTGTTCCGCCAACGCTGAAGCCCAAGCAATGGAGATATCTATACAGCTTCTCTTAGCATTCTCACTGATTCCGCTTTTATACTCTCTTCCAACATGAAAATTTACTATTGTCTTTCAGTTAACTATGCATGAATTGAGCAGTAGTTCAGTGAAGCAAAGGGTCAGATATTTCTATGCATGCAGTAGATGCGGCAATCTTTTTTATTTTTCACTTGCATCCTTCGTTTCACGAAGCAGCTTTTCGATTGACCGTAAAATTTTTAATCGAGTAAAGTGCTATTATGTAAAAGGGATACGCGACAGAGTTTTAGATTAGTGATGCTTCATTTATTGCTAATAAAAACTCTTTTTTTTTTGCATGTCATCCAGTGGAAGGAAGAATTACCCTTCTCTGCTGCATAGAAATCGTGAGCAATCATCTCTTCAATTATAATACCAGATGGAAGTTTCGGTGCACCCCTCATAAGCGTATTACGAACGAAATCATGATCAATGAAGAAGTGTCATCTCAAATACCTTCTCCTTCATTTTTGACGGCACGAGTACACAATCATTTAATATTTTGTTCCCGCATGATTTTTCCCACCGTCCATTGGAAAAATTGCCGATTAAGTCAAATGTGGATCATTTGTCTGTAGAAGCACACTCTTCAACAAAGCCATTTTGCTCTTCTATATAAACACAAAACTGTTCGTGACTGAGAACTTTATTGAATTACAGAGCCAACAACTTGATACGCGTTTCAAAAACGCGCAAGTTCTTGGGAAGTTTGGGATTAATTGGGGCATTGAATGTTCAAGGCTCACGATGTCTAGTATTGTAACAAAAAACGAATTTTAAGGTAAAAATGGCAACGCTTATGTCATTTTTACTGAAGGTTAAGAAATAGTCAAAGAATGAAAATGAAAGTTATATTGTCCGTTGAGTTCCTAGAAAAATGACCTCATGCATATTTATGTTTGTCTTAATTTTTCGTTTATTACCTCCGCCAAGGAGGTTATGATATCGTCGAGCTTGTCTGTCTGTCTATTTGTCAGTTATTCTGCCTGTCTGTTATAAAGATAACTCAAAAAGTTATGGACGGATTTTGACGAAATTTGCAGGGATTGTTAGGTATGTTAGGAGGAACAGATGATTAACTTTTGGTGAAGATACGCCCATCCGTTTGTTTGTTTGTTTGTCGGCCTCATTTTTCTCACTGCCATAACTCAAAAACTTATGATGAATGAATCTTTATGAAATTTATAGGAGTTGTTAGTAATGTTAAAAGACATGAATGATAAAATTTTTGTGCAGATCGGTTGGTTCGTTTGTATGATTGACTCATGTTTGTCATAATGTTTTTTAGCAGTATAACTCAAAAAGTTATGAACGGATCTTCACGAAATTGCACAAGCTGTTATTACTATCAAAAGGCACAAATGAAAAAAATTTTGGAGTCAATACAGCAAATAATCATGGTTTCAGATCCAATTTCAATTATTTGTTACCGTTGCCTCGCTTGGCGGAGGTATGCGCTCTCAGAGTGCTCAAGTTGTTAAAGGGTTTTTTTATGAGGAATACAAGTCAAGAAAGCCATTAGAATGTCTAAGAGCTGTTGGGAAAAACACGTTTAACTCCGGCGCCATGCGCTAGCCAAAAGAACGAGTTCCGCCGTCTCCGCGTATGAATGACCTTCATGTGCCAATTTGAACAGCACACCCTTGCAGAGAATTTTGAGTTTCAATTCTCTCGAAGTCTGAAGAGCTCTCCAAAACTTCAGTAACGTCACTTACTGAGCAAGGGCACTGATGGCTAACATTTTTACACCTTTTTTGTAAGCTCAAAGGTAAGTTTGCGAGAGCTTGACAAAATGTTCTGACCATTACCTGAGGAAACTCGTTTTTTTTTACTCGTACTAGACTTACCGTACCACACTGGACAAAGTTATCCCCTCAAGTCTCAATAAAACAACACAAAATGTCTGAGGGCTGTTGAGGAAATGACAGCCATGACGTACCGCACTGGGTGAAGTTATCTGGTCAAATCTCAGCTCGAAGGTCGAGTTACGTGCACAAACTCACGGCGGAAGTGGGCCCTCTCGATGCTCCTAATTATACCGTAGATAATAGAATTAAAACTATACCTTTTAACCCAGAATGTTTTAATGCATAGATGCAAGAACTCTTAATTGCAGTTTATTGCTGCAAGCCGAAATAGACTTAGGAGCTTTTAGTTGTCTGTAATAAAATTACAGATTGCAACAGCACACAAACCTCCGGGCGTCCCTCCAACACACGAGGCAGACGTTCACTGCCTGCCTCCATCGCCATGTTAACCAGCGAACGCATAAACAAAACTTATACTATCAGACTTGATACGTTATCTTTGCTGCACGTATTTTGGACTCGCAGGTTCACTTGCCTTTAATCGGCGTTGGCAAGACTTGGTGCGGTCGCCACGAACCGTGGTAACTACTTGACGAAACGTCACAACGGTAAATCCGCCATTTAGGCCAGAGGACAAAAAGGTAACAAGTTAAATAGATTTCCGACCTTGTGTGTCACCACTGGCGGTGAAAACACTTAGGATGCGAGGTACTTGCTCCGTCACGAACTGACACCAAATAATTATTACTTTAAGGAAACTGCAATTTTTTCGTTTTTTAAATACTTTTTTTTCCATTGCTTTCGGTTATTCAAAGAAAACGGTTTTCCCATCTTCTCCAAATAACTCGTTTTCTATGAGGAAAATAGGAAAAAAGTACATCAGTCGAACCCAATTTTTTTTTCATTTTATATATCTCTGACATGTTTCGTGAAGATCGACCCAATAGTAAAAAGACTTTGTGAAGTGAAAAAATGGACTTTTATTGAAAGGCCCAACCCTATCTACTAAAGTTTGCACAGGCTGCCTAACACCTCGTATGCGTGTACGTCTAATGTATAGCTACTGCTTAGTGAAGAACAAAGAAATTTCAAAATTACAAGGTTGTTGTTGTTGTTGGCACGGTGTCATATCCACGGAAATTTATACGTAAAAAGCACAGCATTGATGGTTATGAGCAGAGCCTGGCAAGATAACCATCGCCGATTATACGATGGCCATGGTCTACACACCATCGCCATTGGAAAAACTGCGATGTAATGATAGAACGTCGCAAAAATCCATCGGCGATTGCAGTGGTCCGATAGAAATCATATCAAACAATCGGCGATAGCCAATTTCTCCATCGGCGGTGTTATAAGGAACAAATTGTCCGATGAAATGGCTGAACATAAGGGTGGAGCATTTATCAACTTTTTATGATTTTCCATAGTGGCTAGTTTGGAAACGTTGCCAAATGGGGAGAAAAAATTGTGATAAAAGCATTTTTTTCGTAGACGGATATCTTCTACCGCTCCAAGACCCATGAAGTTTGTAAAAAGTGCTCTTGGGTAAAAAAAAAATTTTTCTTTTGTTCACTAAACAGTAGCTACACATCAGAGAAACACGCACGTACCCAATTAAAAATTATCAGTGGAGCGCGCGTGGATTATGTGCGGCAGATCCGATATTAGGCCGATTTATGCGAGGAGGTGGCCACGCCTCGTGGTTTCTCGGATGGACACGGTTGGGGTTTCAGCACATCNCTGCACGATAAAACCTGAGCGTCCAAGTGAACGGAAATTAGCCGCAACCGTTCTGAACCACGCCAGCGGTGCTTGGCACCATTGATGAACTGCTTTGCAGTGTTGCCATTTAGGCGGTAAATCCGCAGGGGACAAAAAGGTAACAACTAAGTAGATTTCCGATCTTGTGTGTCACCACTGGCGGTGAAAATATTTAGAATGCGAGTTACTTGCTCCGTAACGAAATGACACTAAATATTATTACTTCAAGGAAACTCCGAAATTTTTTCTTGCTCTGAATATCTTTTTTTTTTCTTTGCTTTCGGTGACCAACTAATTTTTGTATCATGCGCTCGGAGTCAAAAAAGCCTTGCTGTAGAAAACAAACAGCTGCCGTTTAAGGGCACCGTGCGATTTTTTTTGTGACTTTTTTTTATTACTGCAGCTACGTGTCTTAAATTTGGTATACACACATGAAACGTAATTCTACGATTTATTTAGTCATGACTTTTTTTTTTTGACGTATAGAAAAGAAGTTAGTGATAGAAAACGCGTTTCTTGAGCTATTTTTCAAATCGAATCTACTCTCCCAATTTTGAAGCAGGAGCAATGTGGTTTTCGATATTATAAGCAGCACGTACGCTTTTCTCTACAAAAGCTACTAAATAGATTTTTAAAATTTGAATTAGTTTTTTATTCATTCAGCAATTTTCAAAAAATTATTTAAAAAAAATCTTTCAAAAACATACGGGGGAAAATTCAAATTTGAATTTCAAAAATATCTTTAGTAGCGATTGTAGAGCAAAACGTGCTCATTCCAATGTCGAAAACCGTATGGTTCCAGCTTTAAAAGCAGTAGATGTGCGAGGAAGTAGGCAAATCGTTACTTTTCAAGACAGCAGGGGAAATAAAGGGGAGCCGTTTTCTTGGAATAACTCGTTTTCTATGTGGGAAAATGGGTAAAAGTACACGAGTCGAACTCACATTCTTTTTTCGATTTTACATATCTGTATCAAGTTTCATTCAAATTAGAACATAAGTTAAAATATTTTTTAATTGGCTTTCTTTTCTTTTTTCATGGGATTGCCCGCCAAAGGGTTCGAAATATTTTTTCAAACTTTCGTACCGATTTCAATGAAACATGATACAGATAAGCAAAATTGATAAAGACTGTTGGTTAAACTCCTGTATTTTTCCCATTTCCCATACAAAACGAGTTTTTCAACGAAAACGGTTTTCCCATCTTCTCCGAATAACTCGTTTTCTTAGGGGAAAATGGGAAAGAGTACATGAGTCTAACCCAATTTTTTCCGACTTTGCATGTCTCGAACAAGTTTCGTGAAGAATGACATTGTCAAAAAACGGACTTTTATTGAAAGGCTCAACCCCCAGCCCCCTTTTCTATCCACTAAATGTTGCACTGGCTGCCTAAAACCTCTCATGCGTGTCCGTCCGATACATAGCTACTGCTTAGTGAAGAACAAAGAAATTTTAAAATTCCAAGGTTGTTGTTGGCACGGTGTCATTTTCACGGAAATTTATACGAAAAAAGCTCAGTATTGAAGGTCGAGAGCAGAGCCTGACACGATGGCCATTGCCGATTATACGATGGTGAAGGTTTTTAGACCATCTCCATCGAAAAAACTACGATGTTATATCGTAAAAATCCATCGGCGATAGCGATGGTCCGATAGAAATCGTATCAAACAATCGGCAATGGCCATTTTCTCTATCGGCGATGGTGTTATGAGGAACAAATGGTCCGATGAAATGCTGAACATGCCATCGGCGATGGCATACGATGGACATTGTCCTTGGTTGTACTTCCGATGCCGATAAAATAATGAATGGGACAAAAACTACAGAAAAACAACCTTACGAGTTTGAAACACTGATTGTTTTAGCAACATTGAAACAAAGGTGAGGGTTACAAAGCTTATCTTAATACATTTCCCAGACCTAACAATTTCAATTAACAACCTGGGCCTTACATTTCCCATTTTATATCAGCTAGGAATAGTATTACTGGTTTGAAAATCGCACACAGACTGATGTTATAAGAGATGCTGATTTAATTCGATGTTTGTGGTGTGACATGTTTGCATTTATAAAATGTGTTAATGCGATGGACCATCGCCGATTGTGACGCCCTACGATGGCCATCGCCTGACGGTTATTTCATCGTCGGTCATCGCCGATGAAAATTGGCGATATTTGGTTCCGATGCCAATAGAGCGACGGTATTGCATTCTCCATCGTAAGAACGATGGCGATGGACATCGTACCATCGATTTTACCATTGTCATATCGTAACATAATCGGAGATGCCGATCTCTGGTCAACAGCATCGTGGAATCCACCAAATGGAGAAAATCCTGCCCAAACGTGGACGTAGGATGTTGATATACGCTATAAATTCAACAATCAAAGAGCTATGCTAACAGAGTAGAATTGAATGAGCACCAGGAACTTAAAACAAATGAAGTTGAAAAACTTAAAATACTCCACGTTACAAACATAGGACGAGGCCTGTATTCGAGCAACTGCAGCAAACAAATGGTACTGCACGATATAATTACTGAGGTAACTTCAAAACTACTTGCCGTTACTGAAACTTACTTAGATGCTGCCGTCAAAGATGCAGAAGTCGAAATAGAGAACTATGCACTGCACAGATACCACAGCACAATTGGAAGCGTGGTGGTGTTCCGTAATACGTAAGAGATCATCTTATTTCTCTCACAAAACGTAAATTAATGGGATGTGTGATTGTAATCTATCTATCTATATATCTTCTATATTATACTAAAAGTCTGTGAACCGGTCTTGCTTGTGTCTTGCTTGTGTTTTGCTTGTGTCTTGTGATCTTGTTTGACACATCTTCTTCACTTTTAGATAGGGAAGAAATTCTATGGATCTACTCACTACTCTACCCTATCCATTCTATGGGGCATGGATTAGCTCTTTAATTCGATTGTATCTGTGATACGCACG
>LQNS02276925.1:11127616-11144638 GCA_001587735.2 Parhyale hawaiensis | reverse complement strand
GGAAGAAAGATCAGTATGAGTTACAGGTGAGAAGGAAGCAAAATGGGCACGAAAGGCAGACAAGACGATCGTGATGACGACCCAACGGGTCACGGGTCGTCTAGTATTTTACTAAAAGTCTGTGAACCGGTCTTGTTTGTGTCTTGTTAAATTATTTGTGTCTTACTTGACACATCTTCTTCCCTTTTAGATGGGGAAGAAATTAGAGGTATGGGGGTTGGGTTGGCAGTGGCATTCTTTCCATTGATTAGCTCTTTAATTCGATTGTATCTGCGATACGGAAGTTAAATTGAGCTGGGCCTCACGAACGGGCATGATCAATTCAGGGGTTCCACGGGCAATACCACTGAAATACGTTACATATAATAATTTGACTTTGCTTACAACCTGGGTCTTGAAAATTCGTTAGAGAAGCAATGAATCTGTTGATAATAAAACGAACGGGCCGCTCCTTGATGGGCAGAAAGGAGGGTCGAATAGCGGGTGGTCTATGCCCAGCTAAATCAAATGCTTTTATTGCAATTGCGAAGACGATCGTGATGGCGACCCAACGGGTCACGGGTCGTCTAATATTATTTCCAGAGGAACGCTTCGATTTATGCCCATGGTGCGTCATCGACCACCATTAAATGTATGTACCTGATAGAAATTTGTCGAAATGTTACAAGTAACAAAAACACATTGTAAAGAAGTTCAGAGTAAAATGGCTTACATCAGATTTGCTAGATGAAACAGATAGCTGTATATTGTCTGGAATGTCATCGGCTACGAGAGATAAAAAAGTTCAGCCCTCTCTCTAGTGCATACAATGGATGACTGTTCACTGATAGCAATGATTTCTTATCCAGCGACAAATAAAAATTTTCTAGATCTTCTCTTCGTAGATAACGCGCACTTGATTAGGAATATCAACATCCGAATGATCCACGAAGAAGCACCATCCCCAGGCCTCGTGACTGAAATGTGCACGATAAAATGATAAACGGAGACAGTTTGAATACAGAACTGCAGACAATAGATTGGGACGCACTGCTAAATAATTAAATCGGAAGTGCAAAGATCAATGAGATATACGCAAACGTTTTGTCGGAAAAGTACATGAAGTACCTTAGTCCGGCAAGAAGAAAACTTAATAAAAGTCGGCACCACAGATTTCGCGATGGACTACTTGAGAAATGAGCAAAACTCACCAAATTCCAAAAATCAACGAAGTTACTACAACGACAAACCGAGCGCAAAAGAAACTAGATGTACTATGACGTTAGCTCGTGCCAACTCATAATGAAGAGAAACAAGAAAAGAAATGAAAGCCATCGAAAGAGTAAAAAGATATAACAAATATTTTTTGCTTATACCTCTCTTCAATCATAGAAAATCGGGCCACTTGTGAACGATGAAAAGCTCATGATTGATGACTATGAAATGAGCGCAATACTTAGTCGTCACTTCAAAAGTCTTTCGTAGCAAAATTAAAAGTTTTGTTATTCCACAAATCGACTCAACTAGAAACTACTTTGAATTCTGAAAACTAAGCATCGAACAAGCCATCGACTACTTAGCGGCAACAGTGCAGCGGGACCAGATGTGCTAGCGTAAATCCTTACGTTGCGTAAGCAAGGCATATCTTACCCTTTATACCTCGTGTGGAGGAAATCAACAGATGAAGGAATAATACCATTCACTTAGAAGCATGCTGTAATACACCTTTTCCCAGAGCTGGAAATAGCATGAATCCAGCTAACTACAGAACTGTCTTACAAAGTAGCCAAGGGGTGAAGACTTTTGAAAGGGTATTTAGCAAGCACTTAGTACATCACTGAATTTAAGAGAACAATAGCCTATTCACATCAGATTATTACGGTTTTCGCTATCAACGATCTACCACTTCTGAGCTGCTTGAGCAGTGTGACTGTTCTGGACTTACTGTAGCAAAGCGAAATTATGGAAGTATGTACATGTACATTTAGATTTTGCAAAGGTATTCCATAAAGCTCACCACGGAATACTGTTACTCAAAGATGTCTTCGGTGGATAAAAGCATTTCTGCCAAGCCGAACCCAAATTATAACTATACATAATAATAAAATATTCAAACGATAGCCAGTACTCAGTGTAGTAGCCTACAAGGTACTGTGCTTGGTCCAATACTCTTCCTTATCAGATAGATGACGTGGGGTACCAATATAAGTTTGCCGTTCCTTCCTCGTTTGGGGATGACACACGAATATTAGCAGCTGTACTGTCAGTGACAGACGTACGGACTGTTCAAATAGATTTAACAAACATCTTTTGCTGGTCCTCAGATCACAATACGACCTTCAACGAAATAAAATTCGAACTGTTACGATACGGGAAAAACTCTTCCCTGAATGAATCGACAAGAAAATTTCAAGAGACCATGTGGTGAGAATGCAAGATAATGCCACTTTTGAGGATCACTTGGCCAGAGTTGTTACTATGAACACGAAATGGAGCGGTTGGGTGCTTCAAACTTTCTCTTCACTAGAGGCTGGCACAATGCTTATGGAAACAATCACTAGCATTTGTAACACCAAAAATTCAAAGTTCCATTAAAAAAAATTAATCCAATTAAAAAACCGGTACTGCCAAGGACCTAGAGCGGCTCGAGGCTATCCAGAGAAATAACAGTGCTTAAATTAGAGGCAATGCAAAATTAAACTTTCATGACAGGCTTGTACAACTACAAATGTACTCAATTCAACGATGATTCGAGTGTCTCACGATCGTATATGTCCAGGTAAACTCCACAAGGAATTACTATCAACGTCAATGGGCGAATCCTTGCCAGATTCTCAGATCTTCGAGGTCGCAGTTGCAAGGTGCTAATTTCGATAGAAAAAATGGTGGTGATGCAAAAGCGACGAAGTACAGGCGATCCTCACTTTATAGCGCTGAAGAGTTTGCTGTAGTTTGAATCCGTTGCAACAGTTGGGTGCCACTTTAAATGTCAGTTTAGTACTAGCCTAGCCTTAAAGACTAGGATTAGCAGAAAACGTCCATCGAGGCAGTGTTCAAATTTTTCCATTATTGGTTAAACGCATTTGAGTTGTATTTATTAGCCCTCCTTGATGAAATATTATTTACAAACTTCCTCTTGTGGCCTTTATTTTTTTATAAGCCTTGTTCTGCATTACACAATCTTAAACAGTTCAGCAAAATCCGGCGCGTTCTTTCCTTCGCTTAAGCCTTTCAAAATTGTTATCTTCTCGTTAATGGTCAATTTCTGTTATTTCCTGGCAGGTTTCATTGCTTTAGGGGCCATAATTTACGGCTCCCTCTATTCCTTCTCTTGCATAGCCGACATACGGGATCCCGTCGTACATGATGCCGTTAGGAAAACGTCACAGAATGATATTCTAAAAAAGTATTATGTTGAATTTAGCATTCCACGAATATATGCTATGCTGTGAAATTTATATAAATATATATACTTACAGTATTCTCTATCACAGTAAATCCTAAATTATTAAGTTTATAAGAAAGATTCATAGAAATCTAAGGAAATAGAGGAGTGACTAATGTAAACTCACGCTATAGAGTGAATTCAAACTGATATAGTTAGATGCTCTAGAACTAAGTAACCTCGCTATAATTGGGTAAAGGAATAAATAATGTAGTATGAAGTGAGGATTGCCTGTATTCTAATAGCTTCACTGTCCGGGGCGTGAAACTGTTTCAACTAAGTGCCACATCACATTTGAAACGCCACTGAAGCCGTGAAGTTGAAAAACTTAGTGGACGCATAGTTACTGAGAGTGTCGGACAAACCAGTTTTAAGCGGCTACGTGCAATGTGGGGATAGCTCGCTAATAGCCTGCCGCCGGTGACGGACCGCAGCATCACATTTGCACACGACGGGCAGCGTACATCGCGTCACCTGGACCATGTCCGAAGAATCATCAAGGTAGCGCATTCTTTTCGAATATTGTCCGAGCATGATGCTGTGTCATTAAATCAACGGAAATGTGAACAACTTTCTGAGTTTAATTTTCCGTTAAAATAAGGAACTATAAAAGCTTTGCTATAGACACTTGCTTAAGCTAACATTTTAACAATTATTTTGGGTAACACGGAGTTGTGTGGACGAGGACTGAACAAAAAATCGAGCAGTTTGGCTAAAAGAACACGTTGGCAAGACCGACGAGCGAATAATGATCAATTAGTACGTCCATCAAAAATCTGCATTGTTCAGCTTTCAAAACTGACAAAGCTCATACACCTGCACTAAAACAGTTCATATCCTATAGTAGATCTCATGTTCTGCCCAAATGCAGGAAAAGAACAACTTTCCGACGTATTTTCCAAAACTTAGCGGTATTGTGATCTTGTCTAACGACATTTCCCAAACAACATCTGGCAACACTGCCTCCCTGCAGCAGTGTGTGCGGGTGTTGCAACACTGCGCTGGCAGGTTCTCAGTTTGTGAATGAAGCAGCAGTGCGCCTGTATATCTTATCTTTTATTGATGGCGGAGCTGATAATGGACAACGACTGTCACTGACATTTGAATGAGTTAATGGCAGGCGCCGTTGCAGTCCAAAGAGCTGGAAATCCCAAGACTGAATCATTATGAATGAAGAACATAGATGCACGTCATTAGTCCAGTCACAGCCAGATAATCTCACCCACCCGGTTTCAACAGATCAGTATTTTTAACTCTATTTGCCCGGTTTCAACATATCAGTATTTTTAACTCTACTTGGTAAAGTTCACAGCAGCATTTAATGTACTTAATGTTAGCCTATCAGGCTTATTAAACTCGATTTATATTAACCAGCTCTAGGAGTTTCATTAAATTTTTTTAGCGTATCCTGGGCTGAATACTCAAAAGCTTCGTTAGAGTACAGCTACAGGCTGCTACGCAGCGACACAACGGCTAAGTTGTACATTTTTCCTCTACGATTCAACTACATAGACTATGGGGAAGCTCAATTGGACGCCAAACTTAAGTCTTCGAGGCTTAGCTTGTCCGATACTCCAGCCAGAAATGTGGCCTTGCCATTTTGATTCACTTTGCAATTGTTAGAAACAACGCGATAACTTTGACCTGGCTCAAACCTTCATTTTTCGCAGTAAGATTGAATTCTGTAAGTCTCAAAAGTAAACAACCAAAAGTTATAATGCTTGAAGTCGATGTCAGCCAAGCCCCCATGATTTACCTCTCCAGAAATGCAGCCATTAACGTTAGGTTCGTCACTCTAAGTCGAGCTGGTTGGTTAGGTTCGATTGGTTGTTTGGTTAGTTAGGTTTGTCACTCTAAATCGAGCTAGTTGGTTAGGTTCGATTGGTTGTTTGGTTGGTTAGGTTTGTCACTCTAAATCAAGCTGGTTGGTTAGGTTCGATTGGTTGGTTGGTTGGTTGGTTGGTTAGGTTCGTCTCTCTAAATCGAGTTACCGGTGCAAGCAGCAACCCGATTTTACTGCGCCGACTGAAATCTCTATTTTGCGAATAAGACTGAGAGTGTGGAAGTTCACAGGTAACTGATCCAGGAAGCAAAGAGTGTAAAGGGAGGACTCAACGGGACTCAAATAAAACTTACCAATGACCGCATGTGATCAAATGACCTCACTCCGGCACCTCGATGTATATGAGGGTCGGACCTCAGGCCTTCGTAGACTAGGCTTTTAATCCTAACCAAAAATATAAGCCTTGTTAGATTCATGAAGCGAGAGAAACCATGAGAACTGTCATTGCTCAGATTTTAGATTTTCTGTACTTGACGATGACCATTTTACCGTGTTTTGCATGTGGGGTGCTGCTGAAACAGCTGACCAGTCAGGGGCAGGAGATGGAACGGATTAAGTCGGAAAATTACGGCTATATGTTTTGTGAAGAGCACTTAGAACTGAATTTTAAGAGTAAATAAGGCTTCACTTGAAAGAAGACGTTAGATCAGGGCGCCACACCGGCTCAGCTGTTGCCACTATAGTGCTGTAGAAGTTTCCTGAAGCCTCCACTGCAATTTATATATATTTTTGTCATTTATTTATTTATTTATTTGCTTAACACGTTATCCGCCATGCCGTACTAATGGTGGGAACTTCCCTGCAGCGCCAAGAATTCCCAGCCCTAAATAGGGTTCAGTTCACTGACAGCAAACTCACAAATGGTAAATCCGATCATCACTAAAATTTGGTCATTTGTGTTCAAGATCCTAAGGAATAATTCCTGAAATATTCATGAAGATTCACTCTTAATTTTTTTAGTTCTGTTGCTGACAACTACATTGAAGTTTTCCTATGTACCACCGGTGGTGCATATGGCACTTAACGTGATAAGGGATAAAATTAGCAATTTGCGCCGATTTTTCTAGCAAAATTAATCAAAATACTCGTAAATAGGCTGCTCACCGGAGCGTTCGTCGATGTGACGTCATTGATAACGTCACTTTTTTTATGCTCGTTTCTCGTGAGGAGTCCTCCCGTTACGTCCTTTGCTTCCTGAACTGATCAAAGCCAACGATTGAAACTTGAATGAACTAGTCGAAGCCAGCGCACCTAAATGAAGATTCGAAAAGTCCAGCCTTAAAGGCTTATCAGTGGCCTCATGGTCTCAGTGGTCACATGATCTCAGGGCCATCAGCGGAAATGTACACTGGAGCGCGCACGGGCGCTAACTTTCATTCAAGCCAGTGACTGTAATTGCCGTAGCTTCTGACTGGTGGCGTGCGAGGAGGGTGTGATAAGGTAATGGATTATAGTAGAGTGACAATTGATAAAGGAGTAAATAAGGAATGATAAATAAAGATAGGACAAAACATGGCGTCATAACGGGACGACTATTAGTGTTATTATTAAGAGACACTAGACTAGCGACGTGAGAACGGAGGGAACTCCATAAGGTTGACAAACTTCCACGCAACCAGCCCAGCAAGCGTAAAAAAAGAGAAGATCAGAGATCGCAGAATAGCTCTGTTTACAAATTGCTTATAGCTGCCAACACCAGCACCAGCGAGACCATTCCAAACTTCTACATATGATGGAAAAACCAACGAGAATACTGGCTTGTACGGCATCGTACCGGTTTCAATGCAAGCTCATGAAGAGCACCAGTACACTGAGTATACCTCACCCGAGCAAATGGCTCCGGAAGAAAAACCGCCAGTGGATGACGAGGGCAATAATATATTTTAGAGAAAGAAAAGTTTTGTAGCAGCCTCTCTCTTATACAAGTTTGGTTAAAAACAATGCCGTATTGTATGTTTACTATATCTTTATTGAGTTTCTCTTGCTATCATAGCTTATAAACAATGCTTCTATCTTCGGTTAGGTGCAATAGTTGTCCCGTGCTGAGTTCGTCGTACTGGTGTTGCTGCTGTTCTGTGGCATTTTCCATTGATGTACGTTAGTGATGTCCATGCGATGCGTTTCGACCAGGCATCGGTCATCTTCAGGCAGTTGATAGGATGATGAGTGCGCTGAGTGGTTGCGTTAAAATCTAAAATCTATATTGGCATACAGAAGTAGACTGTGGAGCGAGCACAAGTAGACTAGCGGACTCATGGGCGATTGGTTGATGAACTTTTGTGGCTGACCAACTGATCGGAGGTGCAGCCTCTGATTCATGCACTGAATTCTCCGTGTAGCCTTAATAAGTGGTTTGTCCATTGATGCTGGGCTGCAGGCTTCGGATTAGGAGGGATTCCGTTATTTGTAGGCGCTGGTGATCTTTCTGCTGCTGTGGTATTTTCGTATCTGTAACAAGCATTTCGAGGGTCAAGGTTACGTTGTGGTGCTGCTGGGTGTGCGTTTTGGGGCTCCTGAGTTCAGATGTAGCGTTAACCGTCGAGATAATGTGATGGTAGTCATGCCTATGAATGAAGTCTTCCGGAGCCTACAGTCTCCAGTTGAGCAAGTATATTCATTCATACACGACATTGGTACGTTTGAGGTCCGGTTTCACTGCATTCGGGTTATTTTGCATTACCAGTGAGCTGATGGATGGGGACTTATAATAAATGCAGAGGCTGCGTTAATGCATCTTGTGTTGATTCTAACGATGTTCTTCAGTATGCGTCATCCGTTCGGTAAGCTTTTGGCATTTGGTTTTCATAGTAGATAGTGTGGGTGGTTCCGGGACTTGCAGCGTTGTTGTTTTCTTTGTTTTTTTTTTTGGAGCGGTACCCATGTAGCTGCGTAGGATTGAATCGAATTGATGGTTGTGGTAGCCATTGTTGATGAGTGCTTGCTTGAGCTTGTTTGCAGCTTGATGAAAGTGACTCCAGGTGGATGATAGTTTATAACTTCGATGGATTAATGCTCTGACAGCGTTGTCCTCGTACCTCTGGGGACATTCGCTTTTAGCTTTGAGATATATTCCAGTGTTGGTTGGTTTCTCATAGAGTGAAGTTATAAAGCGGTTGGTGCTGTCGTCGACTGAAACATCCAGAAAATTAAGTTTATTGTTGACACTTAGCTTATGCGTGAAGTTGAGTGCAGAGGAAGTTTTCCGGATGGATTTGAATTCTTGCAGTTGCTAGAGGCTGTCGATGACCAAAAAGCAGTCGTCCACGTATCGGCAGTATATTGCAAGTTTCTTGGTGAGATGGTTGCTGATGGATGTGTTTTCCAAGTGGCATTACTCTTCCCGTCAACAACTGTACATTGGCATCTACAAGATAAAAACTAATGACCGCAAAAATTGAACCACTAATTCCCATCCATCTTACTTATTAAGAGACAATATCGACTGTGAGCAAGAAAAAAAAAGCATTGTTTATCTGCATATCACCGAAGGAAAGCTTGGCGATGAGTAGCCCTAACCTTAATTAATTGGTAAATTATAATCAATGAAGACGGATCATCACAAATTCTTCGCTGTCATTTCTGACAGCGCCGGCACTCTAGCCACGCAATAGAAGGCATCATCTCACTCGAATTTTTTACCACAAATTCCTGAGGCCATGAATTTTTAAGGTATTTACTCACAGAATGGTATATATATGCGGACAACACATCTGCCGCACTCAGAATGACATCATACGTAATTAATGGTTGACAGAACCGCGAGGTATAAAACTAAAATTCACGTAATTTAAACTTAGTCTACACAGGTGCACTCCTCCCTTATACATATTTTCGTAATTTCCATCGTTTCTTTTCTCGTGCTCACGCCTGCGCCACCGACATTCTCTAACATTAAAGTCGTACACAATTACACATATCCCTTCTAGCAACCTAAATTGATCCTGGTGGTCAATATCGCGGAACTGTGTGGGATCATCTTAATTGGGCTTCACTGTAGATCGACAATAAACACACCGATTGGCCTGACACCATCATGGTACGGCGGCAAAGTTTGTTGCTGGAACACAATAGAAGATTGGGCACTAGACTTTTCCTGTAAAATCCAGTGACTAATTACCATAGCTTCTGAATAGGGGGGGGGGCTGGGCGGCAAAAACCTCATGCTGTTCTTTACCTGCCCTAGCTGGACATACTGTCTACGCAGAATTAAACTGTAGATTTTCGATTCTTCAGAGAACTTGAATATGGCACCCTGTATCTAATTTACCAAACGCCTTATAGGACACTGCCCCGTCGTAAACGTTAATTTTTGCTAGCAAGTCAGCGAACCAGTTCGTGCTTCAATAAGTGACTGTGGTCATAGCACACTCTGCTTGTCATAGCAAGAGTGCAATCGCAATGCTTTAAATTTTTAATTTGTAGAATACATTTTGTGAACAGTTCAACACAAAGCAGATGTAAATAAACTCCCATACCTGTCGCGAGATGAAAAACGGTCGTTGTCAGTATGGCCAACGGTGTTTGTGCTCCCTCTTTCTGTTAAAACTCCTTGGTTCAGTGTGTGTTGAGCAGTGGAGGTAAACACAGAGTAATTTTCTGTCCTTTCACTCAGTTTGAATCGGATATTGTTGTGTTTCGAAGCATATGACTGCATTTCAAATTGGATAGTGTTTGTTTGCTATTTTTATTGATAATTTTGTATAATTCTGCGTACTGCAGACCTGTCTTTTACGCAGTCGTGCCTCGCATTACACCAGGTCCCGCATTCGATCCCGCGAACCACGAACTTTATATGTACAGCGAAACGCGCTTCGTGGGTAACACTATTTCAACTGGTCGTCTTGCTTTTCGTTCGATGCTTCAATATATTTATATAATATAGCACATATGGGATCGCACTTCATGGGTGCCTACGCAACATCACCTCTTGGGTGCTACGTTCCATCACTTCATGGTTGCCTGCAGTACATCACTTCATGACTACCTATGTTGCTTCACTTCATGGTTGCGTATGGTGCCTACCCACGGTTGCCTACATTTCAACGCTCCATGGCTGCCAACGTCACATCACTTCATGGCTGCCTACTTTGCATCACGTTGTGCTAGCCGATATTACATAATTACATGGCTGCCTGTGTTACATCGCTTCAGTTCTGATATAACCTGAACCTTCCATGATTTTAGAGATCGAACGTTTTCGATCGAGGACGTACTCAAAGAAATTTCAATTCAAAGTGGCAAATAATACATATAAAAAGTGGTTTTAACTGCCGTGTCGAAGCCTTGACATACTTTCATCCATCATTTCTGCAATAGCGGTTAGCAATGTGGCAACAAAGGAAAGTATGAAGGCAATATTGGGGCAATGGGTCGTGGCCTGCGACTCACGATGCAAACAGCAGCTACCCCGCCTATATATTTGATATAATAATTTCACGGCGTGAGGCCTCTCTTTGCAACAACAATTGACAACTGTGCCTTTATAAAAAGCACCCAACTTAATTAAAATGCACTATTGAAGGTGCATGTGGAAGTCAAACGCATAAGCTAGGAGCAGAGCGATACTAATGCATGTATGAATGCAGTGTGGTGCAGACGGGGTTAAAGAAGACACCTGTGAAGCGGAGCAGTCTCCCATTAAACTGACTGGTAGGTACTGCATATTCACTTCTGTCGATTATTCTAACGTACGTGAAGTGTCTGCATTCAGAGCAAGATTTGGTTAAAGTAAGTGCGCAATCTGAATTCCTATTTATTAGCAGTTCGCCATGAGCACATGAAAATTCTGTGAAGCTTGTTAATTTTGTGAATTAATTAGACAAAATTAGGGCGATGCAACACGCTAGTCAAAGGAACGAGTATCGTCATTTTTTCATCCGAACGTATGTATGTTGAACTCTTGTAATCACAGCTTTTAGATTGCCAAAAAATTGTGTAAAAATGTTTACCGTCAGTTCAGTTTACTTCGCAAGTGCCGTTAGTTAACTTCCGTACATATCATTATATCTGGAGGGATTTATTACTCAAAATTTTTTGCATGTTTGTGCTTGTTAAATGGGCATATCAACACATTCGGACGAAAATATGGCGACACTCGTTTTTCTTACTAACGTGTGGCATCATCATTAGACAGCCTTCTACGAGATACATAGCTATATAAACAGCAAAACTTTATAAACTAGTTACGAGCGGTTTTTCTGAACACTACAATTCAAGTTGAAACCAGTTTGAATTTAACTTATAAAATTAATAGTTGTAATACGGTGCGATGCAATACATCTCCGCCGAATAGAATAGGAAATAATCGTTGCTATAGAATATGAGATAGTACGGGTTATTTCCCTGAAGTAGAATTTCTTCTAAAAAATACACCCTGTAGAGTCGGTAATACTATCTATCACTAGGATTTCACTTTCCCCATCACTATTCAATGTGAGCATTGATCTAGTATGAACGTAACACAATGGGTGCTTTAGCAATTGGGAATTTACTTTTCCCCATCACTGTTCAATGTGAGCATTGATCTAGCAAGAGCGTAACACAATGGGCGCTTTGGCGTTGGCCACAATCCCACAGAAACTTCAAGTTTGTGGTTGCAGTGCGTTTGTTGCGAAAAGCATAGCATTGAGCCACTATCAAATACAAAGTTCAGTTACCTATGTTTCCGTTCAAGTGCTTAATTTGAAAAAAATAGTAAAGTTAATGAAGCTAATCCACGATGAGATCTGGTTCATCTGGACACTCTCAGTCCGCTGCAGCAACAACACGACCTCTCATGACAGCGGTCAACAGCGAGCCTGCCAAACACTCATTGCCGCTTCTCATTTGGAGCCTCGCCTTGCTTCGCTGCAGCTGGTGTCAGCAGATGCGCAGTGTTTTATGTTAACGCATTCGATTGATCGGTAGTAATGAGATGCAGTTAGTAGGCATCATAGTCTGAACTCCCAATGCCACACGCTTGAGAGGGAAAGTGTAAGAGCATCAGGTGTTGGCAACAAAGGATTATTATTGTCAAATCACACCAGACTGGCGATGTGGGAACGGAGAAACTCTATGAGGATGACAAACTTCCACGCAACTAGCCCAGCGAATGAAAAAAAAGAAGAAATAAAAAGAAGATCCGAGATCACAGAATAGCTCTGTGTATAGATCGTTTAAAGCTGCCAATACCAGCACCAGTAAAGACGAAGCCATCAAGACCATTCCCAACATCCACACACGATGGAAAAAACGAACGAGAATACTGCATACTGGCCCGTACGACATTATAACGGTTTCAAGGCAAACTCATGAAGAGCACCAGCACGCACAGTATACCTCACCTGAACAGATGGCTCCGAAAGAAACTCAGACAGTAGATGACTAGGGCAGTTATAAATTTTATACAAAAAGCAGACCCCACCAACTCCGCGACGATGCACCAGATCACAAGGCACAACACTATCCAGCATGAACGCACATCGAAGAAACACTTTGTCAAGAAAACACAAATGAAACTCAGCAACAGAACCCCAGACTATGGAGCAGTATTCCAGCAGAGGGAAGACATAGCAATTAAAGCAGCGACGTGTCAATTCCACCGAGCCAGGTACCCACCACGCACGCCTCATGAGACCAACTTTCTGTGATGCACGTGAGGCAACCGAACGAATGTAAGGCTCAAACGTTAACTTTGGATCAATATAGACACCCAAGATTACCAAGTCATCAACCACAGGAAGTGACACACTATCCACTATGAGTGCAGGAAAAGGAGGTTTCATTGTACGCGACCTGTACACGAGCATGGTCTTAGTCTTGCTCGCATTTAGGCTCATCCCCCACCTAGAACACCAGGAATCAATCACTTCCAAATCATGCTGAATGGATTCTGATACCTCCAACCTATCACAAAGCTTATCGCAAGCAGCCAGCAAAGTAACATCATCAGCGTAACCAACATGTAAATTATTAAAAAGATCCAACGGTCCGCTGTATATACGTTGAATAACAAAAGGCCCAGAACACTATCCTGAGGGACACCAGAAACCACGCCCAAAAACTCATTTCTCTTCCCATCAACAACTACACACTGACGTCTGTCAGATAAAAACAGACTAATTACCGCGAAAACTGAACCACCAATACCAATCAATCTCAGCTTATGGAGTATCCCAAGGTGATTCACGCGATCAAAAGCAGCACATGCCCCTATCAAGCTGCAACACATGAGAAATATGAAGCAGAGCATCACAAGTTCCCAAGTTCTTACGAAAACCATACTGTGTTGGGGAAGGACTCCCTGCTTCTCAAGAAAACAACAAAACCTCGACGAAGCCAACCTCTCATAAGCTTTTGAGAACACAGGTGTGATCGAGATGGGTCTATAGTAGGATGTTCAGGATGAAATAGAGGCCTTCGAAACAGGCGTCACATGGGCAACACGCCAGCACTCCGGAACAGAGCCCAGGTGTAACATCCGACGGAAGACGGAAGCAAAGGGGCTGCAAGCGCACCAGCCACCCTCCGAAGACACTTGTTAAAGGGGGGACAGAAGAGCTCACACTAAGCACAGCGCTCTTCAAGGTGGACCACCACTTACATGCGCTAACAGACGAAGCTAACAACTTTCTGGACCTCAAATTATGCTCCCTCTCAGCTTCCTCGTAAGTAGCACTAGCCCGACGCTGCTGCTCCCTGAAACGCTGAAAGTCAACAGCAGCTCGGCTAGTACGCCGCCAACGGGCATCTGCCTCCCGCTTCAACTGGTGCGCCCTCATACAGGCATCATCAAACCAGGGCTCATCACCTGTCCTGACCGTTATGAAGCGGGAAGGGACATAAGCGCGCACCATGCCAGAGAGAAGCCGATTCAAAGTATACCCAGGATCAGGAGACTCTCGCACAACACCCCAAGGTAGCGCAAGGATGGCACCAGAGACGGCATCCTAGTTCAATCTGGACTTCAAAAATATTTCACGCCTAACAGTGACTGTGACCCGCTGACAAACTTGCAGCAGTTGAATATATAATTTTCTCACCATTCGGCTTTTAAGTGGTTGTACGTGCACTTACATCTACAGAAGACTTTCTTGCAACGACGTATAGACTACGCTAAAAATCTGAATTCACTAGAGTTGCAATAGGTAATTACAACTAGAGCACTCTAAAAGCGCATGCCTCCTCCAAGTAAGGCAAAGTAACGAAAAATTAAACTTGCTTCTGACAAAGATTTTCCTCGAATCAACACCAAAATGATCATTTGTGCATTTCAACAGTATCAAGAGTTTCAGTAATTTTCTGGAAGACCCGTTCATAACATTTTGAGACATGATGCTAACAAACATTCTTGTAAACATTAATCAAACAAACGGACCAACCGATCATAATCAAAATTTTATCATTTATGCCTTTTAAGAATACTAACAATTCTTGTGAATTTTATAAAGATCTATTGATAACTCTTTGAGCTATCAGACTTCATCTGGACAAGTGCATTATTGTAATTAACATTTACACCCTGCCAACCACAGCCTGTCCAAGGGATTAAACGACTGATATAATTATCTTCTGCCTTTACCTTTGAGGATGATGGGCATCGTCATCGTTTGTACTTCAGATGCCGATGAAATAATCAAATAAGACTAAACTACACTAGGATTTCACCTTGCAACTTTTTTATTTTTTTTGCCTTTTTTCCCCACTTTTTCTCGAGAACTTCTGAACCGATTTCAATGATTTTTGTCTCAAAAAATTTTTAAGTTTTAGCTCTACCCATGGGGCTTATCATTTTAATCATAGGGACCCCTACAACCCTGCAATGGTTGTAGGGGTACCTAGGGTTAAAATTATTCATCCCACAGGTACAGCTAAAAATTATAAATTTTTTTGAGACCAAAATCATCAAAATCGGTCCAGTAGTTTTCTAGAAAAAAGTGGTATAGCTCCGTATTTATATAAAACTACTTAAGGTAAAAATATTAATTAGCCCTGACAGGGTTACGGTTGAAATTTTGGAAAACAAATGGTGTTTGCCACTCGACAGGGTTAAGATACAGGGTTTTAAAAGATAATTGGGTTGATCGCCCAATGTTAAAAATGTGGCGAGTATGACAAGCGTTTTTGACCCCCTTTTTATCCCTGACAGGGTTGTAGGGGTGCCGAGGGTTAAAGTGATGGGCCCCACGGGTAGAGATAAAAATTAGAAACTTTTTGAGACAACAATCATCGCTCCAGTAGTTTTCGAGAAAAGAGTGGGAAACAAAAAGTTGTGAGAAAATGAACAAGTCGCAAATAAAAAGTCGCAAGATGAAATTCTGGTTAAAACTACAAAAAACAAACTGCCTTACGAGTTTGGAACATTCATTATTTTTAGTAACATTAAACCAATGAAGGGGTAAAAAGTTTATTTAGATACATTTCCCAGATCTAACAATAAAAATTAATAACCTGGGCCTTATATTCCGCACCTTTTATCAGCTAGGAATAGTATTACTGGTTGGAAAATCGCACACAGGCCGAGATTATAAGAGATGCTGCTTTTATTCGATGTTTGTGGTCTGAGATGTTTCAATATTTAAAATGTGTTACCGCGATGGTCCATCGCCGATTGTGATGCCCTACGATGGCCATCGCCGACGGTTATTTCATCCTAGGTCATCCCCGATGAAAATTGGGGATTTTTGGTTCTGATGCCGATGGAGCGATGGTATTGCCATCGATTTTGCTATCGTAACATAATCCGAGATGCCGACCTCTGCCAGGAGGTACACCACTTTGAGGCTCTCTCCGACTCCTCTTTACAAACATTAGATGAAGATATGCCTCTATGACTCCCTTCAGTTAGACAGCCGTCTTTACCTGACTTATCAATCATTACCTCCGCCAAGGAGGTTATGTTTTGCCGGGTCTGTCTAGCTGTCTGTCACCAAGATAACTCAAAAAGTTATGGACGGATTTTGACGAAACTTACATGAATTGTTCGGTATGTTAGAAGGAACAGATGATTAACTTTTGCTGAAGATCTGTACAGAGAGTGATCAAATTTCTATGATGATGTGTTTGTTCGTTCATTTGTTTGTCGCTAGGTTTGATTTAATGGTTGTTAGCGTAATAACTCAAACAATTATGGAGGATCTTTACGAAATTTTCAGGAGTTGTTAGTGATGTTAAAAGACATAATTGAATAAATTTTGGTGATGGTCGATTGGTCCGTTTGTGTGTTTGACTTATGGTTGTTAAAATGTTAGTTAGCGCAATAACTCAAAAATTATTAATAGATCCTCGTGAAATTTACAGGAATTGTTAGTGTTGTGGTTGTTGTAGTTACGTAGGGGGCGGCTCCGGAGGGGGTCGGGCGTGTGGCGGAAGGTATGAGAGGGAAGGTAGGGAACACAAGAAGTCAGTCACAGATAAAGGGCTGTCCCATAGAGAGGTAGGAAGGAGGGCGGTAGGGTGGGCGGGACACTCAAACAGGTGGTTAACGGTATGGGGGGCGCGGTGGCACTCGGGGCAGGAGTCGGAAGCCGCCAGTCCGATCCTATGGCGGAATGACATCAGGGCAGAGCGGAAACCTGAGTGGAACGGGCCGCTCGGGAGAGGACCGCCTCGTCGGGTGAAATCTCCGGCGGGGCTAAGCCCAAAACCCTGTTAACAGGTAGGCGGTTTAGTGAGGCTTGCACGGCAGATCGGTGGAGGGAGGAAATCGCTGAGCGGTACTCTGGGGAAGGCATGATGTTATCAGTAAGTAGGTGGTTGATGTCAGGTTGGAATTTGG
>LQNS02276925.1:11069611-11113244 GCA_001587735.2 Parhyale hawaiensis | reverse complement strand
CGCGCACAACATATTGATATATATGCAGGGACGCTGGGTCCGGAGAATATATCTATGCAGAGACTGCTGGGTCCGGAGGATATATCTATGCAGAGACTGCTGGGTCAGGAGGATATATATGCAGGGACTACTGGGTCAGGGGGACGCACGGTATAGGTATATAACAATTATAAGCCAGGTAGACCGTGAATATTTCACGGGTACAGCTAGTCAATCATTGAAGAGCGTGACACATAGGGCAGGCACGTAGGTAGGTAATTATGTAGGTACCTACCTACGTACTAGCGTATTAGTACAAAAATTAAAATTTTATAGTGAACACCATGTGTTTTTTGCTTATTTCTTCCAACTGATCATTAAGGGAGTTGAAGGATTATCTATGGAAAATTTACAATATAATAAAGACCAATGTGTATTTATCTGTCTATTTTTTTAATTATTTATCTGATTCTTTGTTAATCTGTTTTTTATTTATCAATTTTTGTCACGCTTTAACAAAACAGATAAACGGAAATTAGCCCAAAAGGTTGGAAGCTGTCCTTGGTCATCCTGTCTAGCTTCATGGAAAACTAATTGGTAGAAAATCCGCCAAGTTCCAGATGATGGCACTTATCTTCATCAGCGACAGTTAGAAATCAAACAATGAAGATATCGAAGGCTTAGTCTGATTTGTACGAGTATTACCTTCTCCTTAGATCGAATCTATTGCAAAGTATCGGGCGACCATATGTCTGAAAGCACTTTTTGCATTGCCGAAGTTGAAATCGTAGCACTGAAGATATCTGAAGCCTTCCTTCATTGGCACTCTCATGCATCTTGATTCTTAGATTCTTCCCACAAATAATTTTGTTACATCAGTTACTTTTTCAACTTTAAATCAACGGTCGACGAAATAACCTGCAAGTAAATATAGAGGGTGACGACATTATTGATACACTGCACGGCCGTCTGCGGTCTACTTCATGGTGCGAGCTGGCTGGCAGGAATTGGTGGCGTAGATGCAAGCTGAGATTTCTTTTAGCTAGCTATAAAGCAGTAGATTCATGTTCTTCTTCATTTGCATTAGCTGCAAATACCGTCCACGCGAGAAAAACTCAGATTTTCAGTACTCGGTGCGCTGGAGCTAAATGGCGTTCGGTATCCAGGATACAACACTCCATAAATATTCATTCTTTTCTGATTCCTGAACGATAATTGTTTATGGGCAGGTGCCGCCAACTTACTTGTGCTTGTTCAAAAAGCTGCTGATCGGGTGCAGGCCAGGCCATTGGTTCTAAATTATCCTTATAAATTATGTCTAAGGCCGGCTGCCCACTAACAACTTTCGTTGCCGCTAGCAGCCTAGACGCAACTTAGCTTATCCGACTGCGCAGTCGTGGCCGTGACTTCAGCATGATATCTATAAACATCGTGCTGTAATTCTTGAAGTATCAATCATTGTGAACCCAAGCCACTCATAATTAAGAGCGATCGTTGAAAGTTCAGCTTTGCCACTTGCTGGGGTGTAAAAATTGCAGAAGCGACTGAAATATTTGAAATTTTATGGAGCAGTTAAATTTTGTGGAAGCTCATGCCGTGCCGTAGCAACTTACACGGATTAGTTGAGTTGCCTCTAAGCTGCTAGGTGCAACGAAAGTTGCTAGTGGGCAGCCGGCCTAAAGTGTCTGGAGAACAGAACTCACCAGGAAGCCGTGGCAGAAGGCTGCCACTAGAGAGCCAGCACGAACTCATTTTTGGTCCCACTGCCGAGGACTTATGTCGTCTACAGTTACTCCGAGGAAAAAACTTTCGCTAAGCAAAACAATTGGACCTACCTATAAGATATCCCACCGTATCTGTGATACCAAATCGAAAATCGAAACTATTACTGTGAGCAGTACCGAGCGGCTCGCAAAAAGAAATGAATTTTCTCCGAGTCGGAGGGAGAAAAAAAAGTTTCGATGCTCAGCAGTTGTGCAGCCGTCAGGGCTCATCTCCACGTATTCTTAGGTTACCAGCAGTATGATCAATGAAGAAGGTCATCATAAGTTCTTCGCTGTCATTTTTGACAGCGCGGGCATAGCCCCCAGTTATTAATAAACACTAACAATAGAAACAATACTAATTAATGTTAACATAATTACATTTCAGCAATAAGCTAACAAATGTGAATACTTGTGTACGTGAAACAACAACGTTACACTAGGTATTGGGCCTAGACGGACATAATACTGTAGAAGGCCGCGCAAAGACAGGGCATCAATATAATCAGTCCATGACTGTAGGCAATAGAGTTTATTCTATATGGGAGCTTATCTTACTCCAGATACTGGTGTCTCCATCAGAGGAATTTTCTGCCGGTGACCAGATTATTAATCGTATCTATTTTACGCATTATTTCAGTTATGATCCCCGAACTTTGAGCACAATGAGGGTACCCAGCAGCTGTTAGACAAGGCATCCGCTGCCTTGTTACTGAAATATGAAAGCATGAAGATCGTTCTAATGGGTGCCGAAATAAAGCCTTCGAGGCTTGAATTGTTCGAAATTTCAGGTCCTCAAGTGGAGTTCTCTGCCGGCTCAACGTTGTCCGGTAGCTTAGCTTCAAAACTGGCAAGGTCAGAGCTTCTGTCTAAAGTTTCGAACAAGTTAAGCTGCGAAGGCTCAATTATCTGTGACCAATCCAATGTGCCTTATGCGACCCGCTTGGTATATGACGTCATGAACTATTTTACCGAAGCGAATCTCTCCCTCCCCCCCCTCACCCTAGACCAGGGGTGGACAAACTACGGCCCACGGCCACACCCGGCCCTTTGGATTTTTGTAATCCGGCCAGTCAAAGGTTTTGGGTTCTGAGATGCATTTGCCCAGTTTGGGCCAAGGGCATGTATTTGTACAGTACTGTTCTTTATTATTTAGTTTATGATGGACTATTCAGTTAGCAATTGTGAATGGGAGTATTAAGACTATTCCTTTGTTCTCTTTATGTTTGGTATGCATGCATCGGTTGCTGGTCCAGCTCCACGGTTAATTGTTAAAACGCCATGTGGCCCCTGACTCAGCAAGTTTGCCCACCCTTGCCCTAGACCATGTGGCCCCTGACTCAGTAAGTTTGCCCACCCTTGCACTAGACCATGTGGCCCCTGAATCAGCAAGTTTGCCCACCCTTGCCCTAGACCATGTGGCCCCTGAATCAGCAAGTTTGCCCACCCTTGCCCTAGACCATGTGGCCCCTGAATCAGCAAGTTTGCCCACCCTTGCCCTAAACCATGTGGCCCCTGAATCAGCATGTTTGCCCACCCTTGCCCTAGACCATGTGGCCCCTGAATCAGCAAGTTTGCCCACCCTTGCCCTAGACCATGTGGCCCCTGAATCAGCATGTTTGCCCACCCTTGCCCTAGACCATGTGGCCCCTGAATCAGCATGTTTGCCCACCCTTGCCCTAGGCCATGTGGCCCCTGAATCAGCAAGTTTGCCCACCCTTGCCCTAGACCATGTGGCCCCTGAATCAGCATGTTTGCCCACCCTTGCCCTAGACAATGTGGCCCCTGAATCAGCAAGTTTGTCCACCCTTGCCCTAGACCATGTGGCCCCTGAATCAGCATGTTTGCCCACCCTTGCCCTAGACCATGTGGCCTCTGCATCAGCAAGTTTGCCCACCCTTGCCCTAGACCATGAGTTTGTACTACCGTCAGACATCCCCCAAGTATCCTCACATGGCTTTTAAAAAACTGGTCGGAAGAAAATTTGCACGCCGCAAATGTCCTGGTCCTTTTCTGAAACCTTGATTCCGGCCTGCCGCCCTACATAACATTATCTTATTTGTGTATGTTCGCTGTTAATGCAAGAACTGTTGGCGTTTGACATAATAGGCAAATAGATCCGAACTTTCAGTGATGACTTTCCCCAGCACGTAAAACCTAATTACAAACGCATAATTTGATGTTTCCTTCGATTATGGAAGCACAGCATTTATATTTTCATTATACCTAAAATATTGTCTTAACCCTAAATAGATTGTACTAATAGCTTATTTAATTAAATGAGTTATTGCCCGACGCGTATCATTAATCCCTCATTCGCATTGTTGTTGGTAAGACTTGATTGACACACCGATGGCCACTTTGTTCTGATTGGTGGTAGAGCTTCCACAGTCCACGCGTCGCCTTAATTTGCCGACCATGTGGCCTGAAATATTGCCGTGTAAAAGAACTTGAGGGGATGGGTGCTGGGAACTTCTCATCGCGCGAAGCAGAGGAGACGTTCAATCTATGAAAACGGATAATATTGCCCCGGATTAAATAGTGTACTTCTCATTCACCGAAAAGTACAGTAATTGTATGTTCATACGTCATTCATATCAACGCGAGCACTCATTAGTGCGTTCGAAAATTTTGTTGTGTCGTTTTAAACACAGCTTTGTGAGAGCCTTACATAGTTTTTTTTTTTATTGAAACCGTCAAATAAGTTTATTTCCTGTAAATATCACTGGATAAGTTACGGCTATCTTTTCATATGTGAAGTTTACTAAAACTCAACAAACATGGCACTTTTCTGCAATTTCTAGGTCACAGCGCAACATTCGGACCAGTGGATGAGCGAACGCGCTGAGATAATTAAATGACGTGGGTACTCGCCCTTAGCTTTACCGCACCCCCTACTAGAAAAACCACATGCACTGGTTCGTGCTGCATATATAGGCCAACTGGCCCCAGCGTAGTGTACGACAGCAGTCTATCACGAATCACCAAAAACTATGACGCCATCGACGAAGACTCCACTCCGCCTGGTGAGGATCGCGGTTGGATGTACACTAAAGATCGAAGGCTCTGCTGCAACGGCCAGTACTCTCCTTTTTTTCTTGAAAGATTAGTACCATACGTTAGCTATGTAGATATAAATTGCTGTGTAAGCACATCTAGTGCTACAAGAGTTCACTTGCCTTATTAGTATTCGACTCTGCAACGTTCATTGTCATGAGCTCAGCATTCAAGCGTGTCATTGCCGTGGGTAGACGAGAAAAGATTTTAGGGTAACTTGAACATTTAAGGCGTAGAAGCTATCGCGGCCGACTAGCCCGTCTTCATTCATACTAGACGGCACAAAAACTCGAATATGCCATTGTAATTTATGTTGGAATATTCTGGAGCGCATCAACGTATACTTTGTAAGACACTCCGACAGGATCGGATTTACTTACGATACAAATATCCCAAACAGACAGACGTGTTTGATTGGGACGTCACTGACGAATATTTAAGAGCACTTGACTTTTCTGACCAATTTAAGCGTGTCCCAATCGAACGGATTTTTGGACTTGAGCTGTAGCAAAACCTGTCCTACGTTCCTAAGATTTAAAAGTTAAGCATCCTTGGAACTAAAGCTTCTGGATTTTTTATTCGCAAGCTGCAACAATGTCGAACCTTAAGATAGGTTAGAAGTATGGAGCTGGCTCTACTAATCTTTTGCAAGTTATTACTGATGTGTCAGGCACAACAGTGATGATACTACATAAACAGCACCAGGAAGCAAAGAGTGCAACGGGAGGATTCAATGAGACTGAAATAAAACTTAGCCGTGACCGCATGTGCCGAATAGCGTCACATCGACCTCCGTAGGTTGGGTTCTTAATCCTTATCAACAAATATCAGCAGCGTTATATACTGTACGCGAGAGAAACCACAGTTTACCGTACCGAGAAGCCACATTTTATCATGTTTTGTGTGTGCGTGCAGCTGATGTAGCGGGCAAGTCAGGAGCAAGAGATGTAATTAATTAAGTCCAAAAATACAGTGATATGTTTAACTAGAGTACTCTGAGAGCGCATACCTCCGCCAAGCGAGGCAACGGTAGCAAAAATTCAAATCTGCTCTGAAACCATAATTTTCTTTGCATAAACTCCAAAATCTAATCATTTGTGCCTAATGATAGTGATGAGCAACTTTTTGAGTTATACCGCTAACAAACGTTACGACAAACATGAGTCAAACATACAAACGAACAAACCGATCTGGAAAAAAAATTAATCATTTATGTCTTTTAACATTACTAACAACCCCTATAAATTTCATAAAGATCCATTCGTCATTTTCTGAGTTATTGTGCTAACAAGCATCAATTTAAAAACAGTGACAAACGAACGAACGAACGAAGAAACGGATCATTACCAAAATTTGGTCATTTAATCTTTGTTATATACCTAACAACACATGTTAATTTGATGAAATTTCCTTAGACAACTTTTTGAGTTATGGCTTTGAGAAAAATGTAGTAGACAAACAAACAAATAAACTCATGGACATATCTCCACCAAAAGTCAATCATTTGTTCCTCTTAACATACCTAACAATCCTTGTGAATTTTATCCAAATCGGTTCAGAACTTTTTCAGTTATCTTGGTGACAGACAAATGGACAAACAGACAGACAGGCAAACACGACAAAGACATAACCTTCTTGGCGTAGGTAAATATTTTCTGTGAAGAGCCCTGTGAACTGACTATGACGTGTAGATCTTGCCGCTAGTGCTGTGGAAGTTTCCACCAGCCTCCACTACAATTTTCTATATATAAGTATTTTTGCTTTATTAGTATATGTTTTATTCATATATTTATGCTCTCGAAAGATAAAAATCGCAAGGTACGACGTTATTCAGGCAAAATTAGTTAAAATAATTATAGGCTGCTCAACCATAGATTAGTCAATGTGACGCAATTGATGACGTCACTTTTTTATACTAGGGTCTCATGAGTCCTCCTGTTACGTTCTTTGCTTCCTGAACAGAACACAACACTGGTCTGTCCGAGGGACTGATATGTTTTTATCACTTTACCAATCCATGGTATAAGTCAGAAAGCAAAGAATGTAATATGATACCTGAACAATGTACTAAAGTTAACCCTAAATAAGTTTTCTTCTATTCTTTGGTGGCTTTCATAGAAAACGAACTAATAATTAAAAAACCGTTGTTTCATAAGGTTAAAATAACAAAAAGATTCTTTCTTTTGCTTTAATATTAATTCACAGAGAGGACAAATGTTTGTTTCCATGCCACTATTATTGTTTACATTAGGCTAAAGTCAACTGCAATGCGCTTACAAACGTAAAACTACCACCGCAGCAGTATTGAGTTGACGGCCCAAACCTGTTTCCCTTAAGGGCTCAAACTCAATTCAAAGTGGAAAAAAGTATGGTCAGAATTGAATTTCCGCTCGATTTAAGCTAAGCAAATTGAGTGTATGATCAAATCGAGTACGGCGTTAGTCTCAAAGCAGGGGGAAAATATTTCAATATCTTTACGAACCGGTGAGCAAGGTTTGCCAAAAATTGTCATGAAAATTTACAGTACTAAAAATCTAGACGTGATTACTATTTATACAGAATATCAGATGAGCAGCTCCAGCAGTTGTAAGATCCCTGTGGAGATAACTCGTAGCTGGCTCTCCCGCTTGTGTGCAGCTACTATCCCACAAGCCGGAAGAAACCATCACGGCGGAGCTATACACTGAGATGGGGTGAATAACGCTATACCGGGTGTCGAAAAAAAAAACTCTGCGAAACTTTCACAGGTGATAGGGACACTCAAAACAAATACTTTTCCACGAATACAATTCCAAAACTTGTTCGTTTCCGAGATATTGACATGTGTAACCTTTAGGGTAATCTTACAAATAGTAAATAAGTCTTTACGTTAATCCTAGTTATACCTTTGAATCTGGCAATACAACAGTTGCCTACGTTATGGCAACACTGTGTTTACATATTACTTTACCGGACCGGAGAAATGGTCCAGTAACATGGCCTGCTAGATCTCCCGACCTCAATCTACTGGATTTTTTTTCTGGGGCCACATGAAAATTTTGGTGTACGGTACTCCTCTGCAGTCAGAATTTGATCTTGTTGCCAGGATCGCGGTCGCAACAGGCAACATCGCTGAAGATCGACAAATGTTATCTCGTGTTCAACAGTCCTTTCAGAGGAGGTGTCACGCCTGCACTGAAGTAAATGGTGGACATTTTGAACAGTTAATGTAATTGGTTGTAAAATTAATGTATTACATTTCTTTACACAATATTCTTTCAGTTTCCACTCTACTGTTGATTTGCAACTGGAGTTGTATGTAGGTAGGCCTTCATTTAGTTGCAGTTTTAGGTAAGGGTTTGTTACAAATTACACATGTCAATATCTCGGAAACGAACAAGTTTTGGAATTTTTGATACTCGTGAAAAAGTGTTGGTTTTGAGTGTCCCTATTACCTGTGAAAGTTTGCCAGAGTTCTTTGCAACTCCACGTATAAAGCTTGGACCACGCATTCGAGTATCCTCATGGTAACATTATTATTAAGCTATTGCGGAATTGGAATTAGGCCAACCGTTATGTACGCATTAGTGTGTCAAGCACGTTACGATGCGGTAGATCCATCATTCATCATGCACTCCGTACAGACTGCAGGAGACATTCCAATTACCTAGCTGGCGCTATGGCGTTTCTGTGGATTAGAGACCTCGTGCAACACCGAGTTAACTTCCTGCGACTATTTAAAAAGTAGACACTGCCCTCGTCTACCATCAATGGAGTTCTATTTTCCTACTGTTTTACGCTCATTGTGGCTGACAAGGGCTGCATCTACCGGGCTAACAATGTCCAAAAACAGTCCTCTCAGGATGAGAATTAATAGATATACATAATTGCGCTAGGTAGCTACCGCAGTCACAAGGTCTAAACCCCAAGCAAAATGAATTTTTTGAATTAGTATGGACAGGCTGACAGTGCTTTCGATATCCGGTTGAGAAGTTTTAGGAATTCTTTCAGACATGTGAGATTTAAATTACAGTTGATTTAATTGACCAAAAAGAACTATTTTCCATGCATACATCAAAATTAACATTTCTCAGAAAAAGTTCCGAAACCTAATGGATAGCCTAGTCAAGTTTCAGTACACATGCGGCCCTCCTACTTGACAGCAGATCCGCCAGCTGGTGTTTACTAAGGGCACGGTCGATTGGGTCGTCAGGTCGATTAATTGAAGCCAACTCCACTTGACTTGACTTCTCCGAAGATGCAGATAGGAACTTTAGCTTCTTCATACTGAATTGTGCCGGAACTGCTACTTGCAGTTCGACTATGTTAAGTTTAAGAAAGTCCCACCGGCAACTGATTGAGAGTCAGAGCCTAAAACTTGGATCACTAGTGACTAGTCAAAACCAGGACACTTGTCTGAAGATTTGGACAACTTAAGCCTCAAAGTTTTAATTTTGCTGCCCAGTCGAACGCACTGTTAGTACGAGAGACTGTTAAAATATAAAAGGGAATATCTCGTAGTCAGTGTTCCAAAGAAAATGTAAAATTCTCTAATTTTAGGGGTGTCTCGGCTTAAGGCTTCACTCGCAAATTCAACATACAGTATCTGTTTTATACTGAAAGTTAATACACCGTACATGTATAGTAATATGTATATATATTGTTTCACATCATGGAAAATGGTGAAATTTATCCCACTTCTAGACTGCCCGTGGCCCGTTGGGTCACCATCACAATATTCTTTCTTTTCAAAGAAATATTCAACACTCTGGCTGTTGGCAAGGGTGAATGTATGCATATATGTATATGATGTCGTCCACTTGTATTTCTCGTAACACCTTTACATTTGGCGTAACTGTTTATGCAATCGAGCATCCTCCATTGAAACCTCTATTGACGTAGTCCCATTAAATTTTCAACACCCGATTTTTTCTAATCTTATAGCAGAGATTCTGTGGACGGTGACATACAAGCCAACATACAAGCAAGATAATCAGAGTTTTGATAAAGATATACCTCGATCATTCACCTTTTGCTAACTACATGCTTGGGGTCTCCAGCATCATCTCGGATATTATATGGGAAAAATTATCTGCGGCATGCCAGATAGGAGAAAGGAGATAGGAAATTCGAGCCTGGAAATAACAGCACAAGTAAAGCCCTCGAATATGCTCAAACAAACTGCGTTTTCTGAAGCCTAAACTACCTAAGCGGTACCTAGCGAAGTTATTTTTTTACTTTTCGCTTGGGCTCGGCTTTCATAGGTTCAATCTTGGATTAAGGTTTCCAGTCTCGTTGTTCAGAATGCTCTACACCTAATATTCTAGAAGAATAATTGTTTCTCCGTAGCAGTCGAAACTGTACCTTAAATGAGGCCAAATATTTTCAGTTATGTTTTTCTGTCTAATTTTGATTCCGCTGGGGCCCCTTTGTGTAGCCACAATACCCTGCTGAGCGCTGAGCAAACAATATTTTGGTTTATGTATTTTTTACTGATGCTATCTGACTGTCAAAATATTACAAATTCACGGTTTTGCTAAAAGGAACAAGAGCTTGCTGTTCGGAATTTTAGTGGCAATAAAAACTGATAAATAAACGTTGAACAGGCTTGATGCGTGTTTTTTGCAATAAAATCCATATCACAAGCAAGCAGGAAACAAGTTTGTCACTAATTCATTGCCTTCATTTCGATGGCCGAGTGCACCAGTTTTAGACATTTTATTTTTGTTCGTAAAAATACGGCAGAGAACGGCAAGGCAGTCACACATTGTCAACATCAGTCGTTGACTTACCTTCGCGATTTTTTGATGGCAGTGACACATCATACATAGAACTAATGACAAGTTTTCTACACGAGCGATGGTGTCTATGCTGGTTAATATTACAGGACGCATTGGGCCTAATATTTTGGTGAAGTAGGAAGCAGGTAGTTTAAGAGCCTACACGCCCATTGGTCAAGAAATCGAGTTTTGTCCTCTTCGCGTCCGAATATAAGATTGGGCTCCTGCGTAAGGTGAATTCTGTGCTTGGTGACAGTGAGGTTGTCCGCAGATGTTTATATATATTTTTGCTGCCTGCGTTGGAGTATTGCTCACCGTTCCGGGCTTCAGCTGCTAACCCTGGCAGTAGGCTGTGCGTGGATAATGATCTGGTAAACCTGTCCCACGGGAGAAGGATTTTCAAACTCTGTATGCTTTACAAGGTGTACAACAATGAGAGGCATTGGTTGTATTCTTCAGTCCCTTCCGTCAGGGTCTTTAGGAGAGAAACTCGTGCTGCGGTCGGCGCGCACTCTTTCACGTTGGAGGATGTTGGATGTCGAACTAATCAGTTCGGTCGGTTCGTCGTGCCACGGTCGGTTAAGGTTTGGAATTTATGGTCGCATTGGCCTGTAGGCATTTAATGGCGGATTTCCTTACGCATCGTCTCGGGCTTCCCAGTGGTGCAAAGTGCTTCATTTGGGTTCTATTACCTGCCAGTGGGAGCTCGAGCATGAAGTTTAATTAATAATAATAATAATAATGCGTTGACGCGCCTATTTAAATCGTACACACTTGTGTTGTATTTCCCGTCAAGTCTGAAGAGATGTCCGAAACATAATTAACGACACTTGCTGAGCAAACTGAAACATGCTTACACCTCTATCGGTAAACTCAAAGCCGTTTTTAAGAGAGATCAACGATACGTTCGGGCGATTAGCTGATAAAACTCGATTTTTTACTACTGTGTGTAGGTATGAAGTCTACGGAGTCTGCTCGCAAAATTAAAGTATATGGTGCAATTAAAGTTCGGTTTTTATTCAAACATGAGGAAATTGCCCGTGAAGAATTTATTATTGTTTCCCTCAAGCAGTTCTATTTTTCAGCAAATTTAGATTTTTAGAGAATGTATGGGTCCTTATGGAAACCTAGAGAAACAGTCCGTATTTTCGTCAGATCGTTCGTCAAAAAAATGGCAGTTGCTACTCCTCTCCGTTGTCGGTTGGCGGACTTTCGTTGCCCGCATTCTCGCATCTCTGCAACGGCTACTCTGACGTACTCTACTTTCAAGCGTTCAACAAAGGTCCACTGTTTACGGTACCAGGCAGTGGCGATCACGGCTCTGGAGTGTGGATCACGGATTACGGACAGTACAACACGGCGGACAAATTTAAGGAGCCGTATGATGTTTATCTTGCATAGCGCTCGGCAACGAAATCTTATGTATATATATATATATATATTTACGTTCCTAATACTCGTAGTCTAAACTGAACTTCTACAGGAAGTATATCACCCACGCAAACCTTTAGTCTTGTTCGTTTAGAGGTATAAAGTAGTTCACTTCGACGCTGTCAAAAATACAGCCCGCTACATTCAGCCGTCGCGCTGCCTAGCGGTTTCAGTCGTCATGATAGCGGCGTCGTTTTGGGGGACGGACTATGACGGCAATGAAAGTTCCTAGTGTGAATGCTTCCTTAGTTCAGGCGTTTCATACAGTGAATTTTACCCGAACTTTATTCCTAAATAATGATAACAACAGTGATGGGCACCGTTACATGATATTGGAGGTCGTTGCCGTTACTCGTTACTTGTATAAAATTACCGGGGCGTTACCGTTACTCGTTGCTGTCATGAAATTACACGGGAGGTAACCGTTACCCGTTACAGTAACCACCATTACTTCGCTACTCTTTACATCTGAGTTCTTATTGTATAAATAACCTGAACACATTAAAAAAATTGCTACTGTTATAAAGTATGTCAGAGTAGCCCACAACTTGGATACTTTAATGCGTATAAAAGAGATATATTCCGTAATAAAATATTTGTTGTCAGTCTAACATTTTAATAACTAGCTTCTATTTTTAATGGAAGAGAAATTTTCGTAAAATTTATTATGTGTTGTGTACACATTAATCACCTTCCAACATACGGAAGCTATTTACACGTCGTAACTTTTGTGTACATTGCACTTTTATCAGTACATTTTTTTATGAAGCAGAACTCCATAGGCGTAAAAAAAGAAAAAACTGTGGCCAATTTCAATTCCATTTGCAAGGCGATGTGTAATAGGGACTGGGCCACCGCCTAACATCATATCTTTGAATCACTATACCTGCATAGCTCTAAATAATACATACTTTGCCACCACAGTGTGAATGGTCACATTAAACACTCGGGAGCAAAAGCTGCTCGGGTCACTGAACGATACAAGACACTGCAACTCACCTCTGCAGCTCCCCAGGCCAAGGCGTCATTAGTGTAGAACGGCCAGACCAGGGAGGCATCCACACCAGTACTAGATAACTATTAATTCCTAAACAACAAACAAGACGTATACCCATGCCTAAACCATGCTAGTTCCCACAGTAGAGCCCAAGTAAGTTAGGAACTTCTTAATCAGTGTTTAAACCATCTACCCCTAGAAGCTACTTCTCTTCTACCCAACACCCTTGCCAGATACCCCTTGACACACTTAGTCTTCCTCACACATGTCGCTATATCACATCCAAGCATTCGAGTCAACCATTCCAGGCCTGATCTCTACTACACCACTCGTTTTTGTGCACCCCACTCTTCCAGGACTACTTGCATCATCACCTCTCGTTCCTGTGAATGTGCTACACACTCCAAAATTAAATGCTCTACACTTTCATCCCCACTCCAGTCACACATTTGGCACACACGACTTCCTATTTCATTTCACTGATAGGTGCAAGCATTAACACTGAGAGCCTGAGGCCGTGCTTAGAACAGCAGGCCGCCATCTCTACTTCCATCATACCAACATTCATACTTTGGACACTCTTTATATCTGTACCATACCAGAGTTGACTTTTCTTCCATACCTCCTCGCCATTTATCCAGTCCATATGTCTGCACTCGCCTATCAATTTCTTTCTTTCACTGCAGCACACTAATCCAGACTTTCGCCTACTTCCACAAACATGTTTAGTTCTGTCACACCCAAGCTCATCCACCCATACACCTAGATATTTATTTGTAGTCTCTTGTTCGCCCTATGTCCTGACTCCCAAGCTACCATATGCTATTTTCATCGTCTGCTGCTGAGTTTACTACTAATACTTTGCTCTGCTCAGAACTAAATTTAACATGGTTAGAAAGCAAGGACTGGTTCTGCTAATATACAACAAAAATATATGAAAAACAGTGTACAGCGATTTCGCGCTACGCCGCCATGTTGGAAACAAACTTGCCGCTAGATGGTGCGACATCTCGGAAACTAAGCATTTGCGACGGAATTGGGATTCCAGAAAATGTCTTAAAATGGGTTCTTCTACCCATATATGACTTCAAAATATCGAAAATGCATGAAAGTCCTAAACGAGAAATTTACCGACACTTCTTTTCCACATATCTCAGGCCGTTACAAGCCGGGAGGAGGTTAGTTCTCGTAGGCTTTTCTCCAGCGAGACTACTAATGCTTTGCTTTTTGTTCCGGGAAGAGCAGGTGCTGTAATGACTACTAGTGACACTGGACGCAACTGTTGTTACCATGTTCTTTTTCTTCTAATTTGTTGCGGAGAATTCAGCATGATGTTGTTAAAATTATGTGTTTACATTTCTACAGTGCGACAAATTTTTAACAGATTAGCGCTACCCAGCGGAAATATTTACACTCTGGAAAAATGTAGATGTAATTTAAAATATATATTACTGATGTCTTCACTACGAATCTTGAGAAACTGGATGTGGTACTTTTAGTTGCGTGTCCTGCCACTTGTAATCAGTACTGCACGTGCTCCTCCCGCTACATAAAGCATGAATAAACCTGCTGCAAGAAGCCCATATATTTAAGAAGTCTTTGGCGAAGTACGGGTTATAAGTTTGCACCGGACTGGCAAATCTGCAAGAGAAATGATTCAAATGATGCCTATGGGTCTTAGGACTGTGAAGAGAACAATAACTGTTCGCTAGTTAAAGGTTTGGTTCATTGCAGTCATTCAGTAGTAATAGTGGCAGAGGTTAAATTCTGAACACTGGTGACAGGCGTTCTCTGAAGCCACTGGTGAACGCATCCCTCAGGAGAGTGTTCAGTAGCTGAAAAGCATGTTCAACAGATGTAGTCAGAAATCTTATACTCGAACCCTGCACCGAGAGCTGAAGCAAATAGGTTTAACAATTGCACCGCTTCGAAGACATCACTGGTCAGTAAAGAATATAAAACGAAACGGTTCCAATTAGCGCAGCACCAATACTGGACTGTAGAGGAATGAAAACACGCTCTGTGGTCGGAAGATCGAAGTTCATCTTATTCCAAGATGATGGCAGAGTTGGAGCGCTACGGGAAGTCCATGAAGCTTTAAATACTTCATGCATCACCGCGACGGTACAGGTTTCTGGGGGAATAGTAATGATTATGGGATACTTCACAAGATGGGGATTAGGTTTGGCAATCTTGCTCAGTAGCAAAATGATATCTCAAAATTACTTTATCATCCAAGGGGATCAGTACAGCCATCAATGAATTTTTATATCCTGGTGGTTCTAGTATATTTTAAGACCACAACGCTTGCATCCACAGGTCGGACGTTGGGTAAAATTGGTTCAGGTATCATGAGAGGTTATTTTATCATCTGGAATGGCCTTCATAGTCTCTTCATTAAAACCCAGTCAAAAATTTGTGCGATCAACTGGGAAGGAAGCTGCGCTCTCAACACCTCTTCATTGGAAGATCCTGCTCTAGATTCGCTCGTACTCTGGAAGTATATTCTTTTTAATTGTCTGCCAAATCTGTCCACCACGGCCCACGAGTTAACCGCTGTGGATCGAACATCATTCGCTTTCACAGTTTCGTGAAGAGGAAGACACTAGAGAGGAATCGATCGCAAATTTCCTAAAAGTGACGTGGCTGAATTTTTGCAACTCTGTAGTTTTGCGCTATGGTGACAAACAGTTTAGCGAAGTCAGCCTTCGATATCGGACAGGGCTTTAGTACTCTCGAAGCCTTAGAAGGTATAACTCTGGTGTTTGGAGCATTTTGCCTTTAATAAGTAATTCAGAAGTGAGTTACAAAACTGCAGTCTCTGAAAATACTTCAGTTGAATCTTTGATTTTCGTTCGGAAAAGACGTTAAGAAGGCCAAGGAGCCAACAATTTTTCGGTAGTGGTTATCATGTATCGCGAGAGCGTTAGGATTTTCGTTAACGTTATGATGGCATTTTAATATGACAAGAACTTCAATATACTCATACGCCGTTAGGAATAATAGTGGCCACTAATTATCGGCGATAGCGACGATAATTTATGAGTGGGTATTCCCGAAGATAAACACGAGTATGTGGAGTGATCATTTTCTAAGGGATAATCTAGTTATGGATTTATGTGTTTATTTACCTAAAATATTAAGTCCGTGGCTGCAAGTATGAATATTTTGAATGACCTGATTATCGGTTCCTGCTCCCTGACCCCTCATCGAAAATCGTTTTCTGCAATAACAACTTTTTTATAAGTGAAAATTGGTTATGGCGGCAATGTCTGTTAGGTATCATGCCCAGCTATCGGTATAAGGTTATTGGTGAGTGAATAAAACACATGGACAGACACAGTAGTCATGTTTTATGAAATAGCTTAGTATGTGCTTCTTCTGCACCTCTGTACACTCGGTTTTTAGCATTCTTACGTATGCAATTGATTATTAGTATACATGCTATTGACTAGATGTAAGAGACGCCTCCGACAAATTTTAGAACAGTAAAAAGCTATGTACCTGAAATCATAGTTTTATTATGATCCTACAAACGTATCGTACGTTGTCGGAAATACGCCTTAGTGGACTGATGCCATTCATTCATACTATGTATAAAAAAATACTACTCTGCGCAGCAGGTACGAATAACACTATTTCAAATTTATCCAACCATAGACTACAACCTGCTTGGCGGCTCACTCAAAATGGCTAATATGACCCATGACAAATGAAAGAAACGTCCATAAAATGTTAGATAATTGACAATGAAACTTCAAACAGGAAGCAAGCTGTTTATGATGATTCTAGGAAACTATTTTTAGCAGGAAATATAAATTTGCTTATGCAGTCCAACGCTGAGAGGCAAACGAGAATTTTATCATACCAAAATGACCTAAATTGGATGAAAGTAATCTTGCCTTTTGCTGACAAACATATAGATTACAGGGAGTTACTTGCTTACGTGTATGCATGCGTTGCGTCAACATGATTAGCTTACTTCTGCTCAAGGGCGCTGTTTCCAATGAGAACAAACGCAGTCGATGGATAATTCATGAATCAACCAGTTTTTGCTAGGACGTGTTAGCGGGGAGTGAAAACTCCAGTATGGTGTTGGCTGTTATTGATGACCGCGATATTACCGAGCGTCGACTTTCTTAACGATTGGATTATTGTTGCTATTCGTAGATGAAACGAAGCATTAGGTGGTCGTTATTGTATTGAGTCAAATGAAGCTGTCGCGAAATGAGTACTAGCGGCATCGGCACGAATTGCTACCCAAAAGATTCCAGCATGCATTAAAATAACAAAATTTCACCATGACTTAATCTTATCCATGACGGCCATCTTCAGACTATACGTACCTAGTCCTCTTAGGAAAGCATACAGCGCTCCCGGATTGTTTTCATCTACTATAAGTGTACATAAAAATTACATGCAACCCCCTACCACCAAGCTGCTTGTGTCGCTGACACACAAACGAGGTATAAGACTGCAATTTGCGGATTAGCAGGACTTTCCAGACTTTTGGGTAGCGCCTCGTAGAAAATTGAAACCGTAGAGTAATTCATTTTTAGTTTTGAGTTTTGAGGAGTTTACGACGCTGTTATTGTGTTCTTTTCAAAGCTGCATTTCAGACATACGGGCTATAAGTCGCAACATCCGTTTCTTCATTTCTATCCATATAAATATATACAGTTGTACAGTCTAATTAAACGCGTTAACTAGCAAGTAAAATTTAACGTTTCTGGACAAGTTTTTTGAGTCACTGCTACGATCAATTTAAAATCAATGCATTCAAAACTTTACTGTTTCGGGCATACCATTTGTCCTCCTCCTACCTTGCCTTCTCAAACGAAGTCGACTTTCTCCGAACATTCTTCAAAAACAACGGCTATCCGCACCATCTTCTGGACCACTACTGCAAACTATTCCTAGACAAACTATGCGATCCCGGCATTAGCAAACCTTCCGTCCCTAAATTAAACTTCTTCCACTCGCTCCCATACTACAAAAAAACCTCTGTAGGTGCAATAAACACATTGAAAATGTTCCTCTCTGAAGAATACCTGCATATAAACTTCAAATTTTCTTATAAAACACATTTACCGTAGGGTCCTACTTTAAATTCAAAGACAAACCTCCCACACCACTGCTGTCAGGTATTATATACCGTTTTAAATGCACAGGATGCAATGCCTTGTACATCGGTAGCACTGGACAATATTTCAAAGCCCGTATTGACCAACATTTAGGTATATCTAGTCGAACCGGTTTACCGCTAGCAAAACCATCCCATACAGCTCCCCACCTACATTCTGAACAAAACAACAATTCCATTAGCAGGAATGACTTCTCAATCATAGCCTCTTCTAATCCTATCGTGCTGACAACACCAGAGTCCCTCTACATCCATAGGAACAGACCCAACCTTAACATTATGACCTCAGCTGTAGCGCTTCATACAGTTCATAAGTAGACTCACATCAGCCGACTGTACAAGAGCTGACACCTAGCCTCTCCACGTAGCTCCGCTCATTTGCCTTTTAGACTTCCTCCCGACCACACCTTTGCTCCCCTAACTACGAATGAATAAAAAAAATAATTTGATTGTAGATTTTTTCTGAAGATGGGATTCGTTCGTCCCGAAACGTTAAATTTTGCTTGCTAGTCAACGCGTTTAGTTAGTATTTTAATATTCTAGTTCTACATACTTGTATGCATATATCCAAGTGAAAATTGAACACTATTTAGGCATGGTTTAGTTTGTTAGTGTTATATTACAATGCACCTTCTGCAACCACAGCAGAAGGTGATGTATTTACCGTTCTGTGTTGCAGAATATTTGCTTGAAGAATATTACCATTAATGTACTACAGTAACTACATAACATGCTTGGTATTATAGTAGTAGTACAAAATTTAACTAACGCATCAGGGACACAATGTCTATATCGCGCCGCACTATTCCTGTGGTTTAACACAGGCTTGTGCGCCACTAGGGCGCGAAGTACGTTTCATTTCAAATTATCAAGAATTTTTGTCTCGCCTTTTCTGCCGGGAGGTCTCAGAGTGGTTAGTGCGCTACTGACAGGAAAAAGGCGCAAGTTTTGCATCTCCAACCCCGGGGCACGGCTGAACGCTTTCGCTCAGCTACGCCGCACAAGGGAAGGAAACGAAAAACAAGAAGGTAGAAATCGAGCGGAAATAGGTCGGCCACCTCGATCAGCGGCCCACCTCCCGAAAGAGCTTACCTAGCTTTATGAAACTAACCTTGGCAGTAGGAACTGCTGCAAGCTGCAACATCCCCTGCGGAGAAGGCACTAGGTACATGGTGTTATAATGTTGTTATAAGGCTTTTAGTGAGTGAATAAGACTCCCAGCTGTGCAATTCGTAACAGCAAAAATGCATAATTTTTTTCAAGGTGAGCCACAAATAGTGGGTACTTCCAGACACAAATGTACTTCATAAAATTTCTATTAATTTCAGCGTTACATGCTAGCTGATCTAGTGACATTACACTAACAATACTTCATAACAATGTAGAGAACGATTCAACCAATACTAGTTTAGGTCATCGAAAAAATTGAAAAATTTCGCTACAGCGTTAATTTAGAAAGCAGCTGAAACCTAAAAGAGCTGTCGCAGCTACATTTTACATTATCTTAAAGAGATTGGTATCATGAAAAATTCTTATTTCTGCATCTGAAAGACTATAGCTACTATATAACGTTAATCACAACCTTTTCATTCAAAGATTTTTTTTTTTACTGAAAATGCTATTTATAATAAATCTCCCATAAATCTCCACTCTAGTCACCTTACCGATGATACTAACGTCTTTTTTCTTCGTGCTTCAAGCGTTACTTACGGGCGCCGTCGTAGTAGATGTGTATTGGCCTGTACACAAGCTAGTCCAGCCAACGAGTTTCGTCATCTCAGCATCCGAATGCGTTGATGTGTCCATTTAAATGCTAAATAGTTCCAAAGAAATCTATTATTAGATTTTCCTCCAAGTTTTGAGGAATGCTTGGATCTTAATTAACGGCACTTGTTGCGATAACTGAACTTGCTGGCTAACATCTTTACATCTGTACTGTATTTGATGAACTCAAAACTGTTTTTACAAGGACTCAACAACACGTTTGAACGGTTAACTGAGGAAACTGGTCCTTTGACTAGCGTGTGTACCAGCCATTACAGTAAATGGATAACAACTACGATAACACAGTTGCATTAACAAAAGAGTGGCACCCAGTGTTTTCGTATATTCCCCAATACTCTGTAATGCCCCGCTTTTGAATTTATTTATGAGGAAATGTTAAGCGAAGCTGAGCTGCCTGCAGCAGCGACTGCCTGCATGTGAGGCTGCCGACAGAATTATGTAGCGGCATCGAAATCGTTTCATCTCTAAATTTATAACAGAAATATCCATTTCTTTCAAAAGGAATTTCTTATTTAAGCTAGCTACCACATAATAATTTTCGTGCATCTGTTTTTCATGGATATCAGCTTGGTGGATGTCTAAAAAATTCTGCCACCACCCTTAAAAAAATTACATTTCCTAATAACCCGCAATTTTTATGTTGAAACATAACTTGTGACACTAGAAACAACAAAATATTAATAATCGCAGGAACGTAACGGCGAAAGGAAGGTTTAAAACGGGCCAATTTCGTGGCCAGTGTGCACTCGTTAAAAAAAAATCCAATCATGCATAAATATTCTGTAACCTTAGGAAAGAGAGTGATTTTCAGTACGTGAAAGTGTCGTAAAACTTGCAGAATGGACAAACTGATGTAAAACTATATAAGGTAAACTCGAAAACAGAAAGAAGGAAACAAGCGAAAATTATCCTAATTCTCTGAGGACTCTGCTGATTATCGTACAACATTTTTGTCCGACTTATCGTCAATGCTTTCGAATATTTATTTGTTTTAAGCTACAGCAGTCACTCAAACCCCCGCCCAGGAACTCCTGTAAGCCTTTCACTATCTAATTTTGAAGATAGAGCAATCACTCAACAGCTGTTCTGGATATCTTATATGCCTTTTGCTATTTAATTTTAAAGATACAACAATCACACCAGACCTGTCCTAGCTATCATGTATGCATTCCACCCCTTAATTACCTCCGCCAAGGAGGTTATGTTTTCGTCGTGTTTGTCTGTCTGTCTGTTTGTTTGTTTGTCTGTCTGTCACCTAGATAACTCAAAAAGTTATGAACCGATTTGGATGAAATTTACAGGGATTGTTAGGTATGTTAGGAGAAACAGATGATTAACTTTTGGTAAAGATATGTCTATCCGTTTGTTTATTTGTTTGTCTCCCTCATTTTTCTCAATGCCTTAACTCAAAAAGTTATGAATGGATTTTGATGAAATCAACATGAGCTGTTAGGTATATAACAAAGAGTAAATGGCCAAATTTTGGTGATGATCCGTTTGTTCGTTCGTTCGTTCGTTTGTCACTGTTTTTAATTTTATGCTTGTTAGCACAATAAGTCAAAACATAATGAATGGATCTTTATGAAATTTATAGGAGTTGTTAGTATTGTCAAAAGACATAAATGATTAAATTTTGGTGCAGATTGGTAAGTTCGTTTGCATGTTTGACTCATTTTTGTCATAACGTTTGTTAGTAGTATAACTCAAAAGTTATCAACGGATCTTCAAAAAAATTGCACAAGCTGTCATTACTATCAAAAGGCACTAATGATTAAATTTTGGAGTATATATAAAGAAAATTATGGTTTCAGAGCCAATTTGAAGTTTTTGTTACCGTTGCCTCGCTTGGCGGAAGTATGCACTCTCAGAATGCTCTAGTTTTTGAAATATTACAGTCTCACAACACCTGTCCTGGCAATCTTTTTTGTATTCCGCTACTTACTTTTTTAAAACATATGTAGCAGTCACTCTACACCTGTCCTGGCTATCCTGTTACCACTATTTAATATTTAAGACACAGCAGTCACACTACACCTCTCTGAGCTACCCTATTTGCCTTCCATAACTTACTTTTTAAGATACAGCAGTATTTTGATCGGTGTTACAAATGTAGCATATCTATAAACAGTAAATAATTCAGTTTTGGAGGAACAAACACTTGGAAAACCTAATAAATATTTTACACTCTACACTTGGAAAACTTTGAGGGGCTTCCGCGATGAAGGATGCCTCTTGGAAAACCGCCAATAAGGGCCCTCAAACGACCCGTCTCCAAGATTTTCATCTACATCATCACCAACTCCAAAGATCGTCAGTTCCTTAGATTCAGGGCGACTTACAGACTTTTCTCCAACGTTCAAATTTGAAGATTTTGGAGGAAGCTGAGGAGGTGGGGGCTCTAAATCGTTCAATTCCCGACCCGAACAAGAGAGTTTGCTAACGCGATTCGTTCTGTCTGGGGACGCTGACAGGCTGCGAACGAAGGACTTAGGCCGGGTGTGAACTATTGCTGCTGTGTCTTGTGTGCTCGCTCTTCTGAGATTTTGGCGTAACTGGTGAAACTCCCTGGACTCGCCGTTTCGAGCTGTCATTTTACCAGTGTCTGTGGAGACAAAACTTTGGGAAAGCCTTGTCGGAATTGGTGGCGGAAGGCAATGGTCAGACTCTTCTTGTTCCCTGAGCATGTCCTTTTGGCGCTGCCTTTTCTTCTTTCTCGACAAATTTCGTCTCTGCCACAGGCAGAGAGCGGAAAGTAAAATGACGGATACGAGCAAGACGGAGCAGACCACCACCGGTGCCACCACATGCCAAGTTAGCGAACTGCCGCTTGGGGCTTCATCTGTAGGGAAAGGAAATGAATCAGTTATTTGTTCAATAGTGCTGAAAACCTCGATCTTCTTATAACAATGTTTCAACCAAGCAGACTCGGTTCTCCTTTTACTCGCAACAAAGTTACGCGATCTTCTAAAGCAGGGTGCACATAGGAGGGGAAACACGGCAACATTTTTAACTACAGTTCCGATTGTTACCGCACCCAGAGCTTCCCGTTGTTGGTGTCATGCTGTCCAAACAATTTCTTAAAATCTAAGCCTCTTCTGTTGCACATGGTAGGGGCCAATTTCAGCGCTACGAAGAGTTCTCTTTATTTCGACTAAGTTTGAACTCGCAACTACGCATTATTGAAAGCGTTCTTCGAACACGTCAAGCTGTATTCGCGGTAGTGAAAATTTTCTGCCAAAAGCTTGGAACAATCCCGTGTGTCGACTATTGTGTGCATCCGGCTTAATAGGCGCTGAATATTTGAATAGTTCGAACAAACCATAGATGGCGTTAACAATTTTTTTCCGTGCCTGCTATGTTTGAAAAAAAGCTCTGGTTGCCCACAAATACAATCTTCCTTCTATTAGCTGTAACAGAATTCACGTAGTCATTCCTTTAACCTGTCATAAAATGAGACCCAAGGCCCTGAGCAGAAAAGAAAATGGGAAAAGGTGTGGAAGTGCAGCATAAACTAGTGCTATAAAAACTTTACTATAGTCTACCCAGGGACTCCAGTGTGTTTTCATATCGTACAAAGAAAAATTTCAAAAAGAGACGTGATAAATCTTTTTACGAGAAAAATGTTCTTATGAGAACGTATGTATCGTGTATGACCAATGACGCTTCTAATGAACAAATAAAACTTCAGTTTTTCGTAGAAGTAGCATGATCTGGACAAGAGTATATCAAGGTCTTTGGGCTTCAGTAGATTAAAAAATGTATATTTTTTGTTGAATTTACTATGGATTTTTGTACATGAGGCAAATATGATAGAAGTGACGCAGTCAGTATGAGATTGGGTCGATTGGGTAGTCAAAGCCGATCTAAGTCAAACTCACTCGACTTGGATTCTCCAGAGCTGCATTGGGGAACTTTGGCTTCGTTACTTGGAATCGTGTTGTCATTGCTACAAAGTAACCCCATTATGTTGAGTGGCCTGAAGTCTATATTTAAGGAGCATGACTAAGTTATTGGAAGTCTTACAAGTAAGTAGTCGAATGAAGATTAACACGAGGTCAGTGCACCTGTCCGATGTTTCCAATAACTCAAGCCTCGGAGGTTTAATTTCGCTACCGAATCGAACGTGCCTTAATGTTTAAACTAAAAATGAAAAAAAAACCCTTTCAGAATCTTGTCAACATAACTGGTGAAGTTATCGGAGTTACCATATGAAATATTAGCTTTCGCCATTATTGCACTTTGGCGAAGGTCATAAGTTGAGACATGTTCTATTGGGACGTCGCTGTCGAATTCTTAAGTGCACTTTAATTGAATTTTTGAATCGATTTTAGCGTGTCCCAATCGAAAGGCTTTTAGGAGTTAAACCATAAAATGTCAACGTAAGCTAAGATGTCGCTAGCAGACTCTGTCCCACGCTCCTACCATTTAAAAGTGAAGCATCGTTGAATGTAAAACTGATCGATTTGTCATTCACAAGTGTCAAAGATTTCATTTCCTAAGATAGATTAGAAGTATGGAGCTCGGCTCTGCTAATTCTTTGCTGGTTGTTTATGATATGTCGGACACAATAGTGATGATACTACCGAAACAGAACACAAGACTGGACTGCATGAGAGAGCAAAACAGTGGCTGGTGGGTTTTCATCACAGTAAATTATAGGGTTTTTATATTTTACGAATCCATGGTATGATTCAGTGAAATATACTTGAGTTAACCTGAAAATAGTTATCTTTTATTGCTTTCAATGAAAAAGAGCTGATAATTTTTTAAAGAAATAATTGTTATTGGACGCTAAAATTGCAAAAAACAAAATCTTCTTGTATGTTGATATTAATTCACAGGAAGGAAAAAAAAATCTTTCTGTGCCACCATTGTTGTTAACATTAGGTTAAAGTAAAGTGCATTACACTTAAAAAACTCAAACTACCTATGGAGGAGAATTGAGTTATCGGCCTAAGTAGGTTACGCTTAAGGTCTTAAACTCAAGTCAAAGTGGTAAAAAGAACGGTCGGAATTGACTCTCCGTTTGATATAAGTTTAAGGGGAGGGTACACCCACCACCACCCCCAAAAAAGTTCCTATTTACCAAACGATTTGGCTAAAACTTGCACATATGTGTTTAATCGAAAGAAAACATGTTTTTGTTAGTACACTTTTTTTTATTTTTTGCCTAGAAAACAAGTTATTCTAAGAAAACGGTTTATTGGCGGGCAAATTCGTTTTCTTCGAATAACTCGTTTTTTATGGCTAAAATTAAAAAAGTACATGAGTCAAACCCCCATTTATTTTTGATTTTACATCTTTCTGAAAGGTTTCATGAAGATCGGGCTCACAAAAAAAGTTTTTGAAGCCAAAAATGTTACTAAAAATCAACCCCCCCTCCCGGACCCAGCCCCCTATTTCACCCATTTAGGTCACAGTGGCGGCTAAAAATTTTGTCTGCGTGTTCGCCTGATGTATAGTTACTGCTATATGAAAAAAAAACGGATTTTGAAAATTTCAGGGTTTTCCAGGGGGACCCTCCCCTTAAGCACATTGAGTTTATGTCCCTATCGAGCACGCCTTTAATATTCCCTCGCTGACTGCAAGGAAGGAGGTAAAATTGATTGGCCATCTTGGACTCTGCCAATCGATAGCGTACTAACTTCTACATGAACGAGTTTACAGGTCAGTTACGGTCAGGAAAACTTAGGCATTAGAGAAACAAATTTCTTTCAAACCGGCGAAGTAATATTAAAGCAAAAGTCCGTATATAATACGCAGAAGCCATGCAATTGTTCGGTCAAATTTGAAAAGAAATCATTAGCTACAATATACGCTGCGCTCGTTACAGCAGTATAAGTAAGTTTCGCTTCCGACTCGCGTTAACTAACTTAAAAAAAAAAAAATACCGAACGGTATTTTCCTCACTCCTAAACTGTCCTACGGAACTATGTTGTTGAAACTGGAGAATGCTAAGTCCATATTTTTTTCCATCATGTTGCATTTTTTTACGATTAGGAGAGGAGGATCTGTTAACAAAGCGTATACGCGACGGCACAGATTAGGTTCATATTCTACAGACACTGTGCGAAATGGTAATTCTAATAATGATATTCAGTGCTTCATGGAGCTAAAAACCTCCGTAGATGATTTGATACACTTTTTTGTGCAACTATAAAGATTGTAGGGCACTCTGGGGTTCCAAATGAAATGATGAAGAAACAATGCAAATAGCTACTTATTAGGTACTAGGTTTTTATGACGTCACAAGCCCATTACCCAGGGTGCACTGCAGCTTGGGCCCTCCGCGTGCGTCAACCTTGTAAGTCTCATCATCCTTGGCCTGACCTCACACCGCAAGAACTGCAAAGGCTTGAAGCCTTGACAGACAGACTGACTGCCGACACATACGCACGCTAAAGACCAATAATATTCTCTGTACACTCAGGTTTTGCGTCGTTAATGACGAAAATTGCTCCGAAGTTCAACAAAGCTCTAGTCCAGCAAATTATTTGAACACAAAGCAGTAGTTTCAGTCAGCACTGATGTTTTGTAACATTTAATATTTGCTGAGTAATCCTCAACTACTCGTAGGTCACCAGTGATAAGGCTTAGGAGTCATAACCATCTATTTGTTCAGTATCTAACACATTGATATCGCTTGCATTTATGATATACGTTACGTAAGGATAGAATATGAAATTAAAACCTACAGCAACGTAATGGTAAAAGATATTGCTTAGGTGGTCCGCGAATATCCCAGCTCTGAGTAAGAGATCGCTTCCGGCTTCATTTTTCGTCCAGTCTATTTCCATATTTTCAATTGAGTTTCATTGTTAAATATATCAGCAAACAGCAACTCAAATGTTTTTTAACCCCTAAGCGAAAACTGGGCTGATCAATACATAACTCGACTGACAAAAATTTCACTGGCTTATCCATCGGCCCAATAATGGGATGAGCTTCGAAATGAGCAGTCTGGTCTTACTTTTTTTGATAATTTAAAGCCAATAAATAGCATACGTGCAGTTGTGTACTTTCTTCTTGATAATTATAAAAAGTACTACTCTCTCCCAATAGAGAATATAAAACTCCATTCTAAGCATGTTAATACTCATTCATAAAGTGTGAACATAATGAATGTTTCAGACCCCCTTCATAAATGAGGAACCAATCCCAGTATTAGAATCTGTGATGGTGTACTCTCTACCTCGTACGACTGCCAAACATCAACAATATCAAGCACTAGATCGAGCAAAACTGCAAATTAAGGGCTGCTTTGATTCTGTAGCCAAGCCACAAAGCAGTTGTCCCGTCGACGGAAAGAAAAGTGTGATTACGGAGAGATCGCACCTATTTTTAAACTATTCACTTCCAAATTTAATACTATTCACCAATTCTTAATGAATCCCAACTTACCGCTGATATTAAAGCAACAGACTGGGGTGGTTTCGTCCGAAAAGGAGGCAGTAACTTCTTGTCCCTCGGTGACATTTGTTAATTTCGTGCTGAAGATAGTGTGTGCGACGACATCGTCCGAAAATGGGTCGACTGTAACCACAACTAGTAAAGTTTGTTGGTTGGAGAGGAAAAGGAGCGACACGTTCTCCTTGTATGGGACACAAGCTTCCACGGGTTCCGAAGCTGATGAGTTCAACTTCACAAGCAGGCTGTCTTCATTCTGTTGAAGTTCTTTATGCTTTGAAAACTTTTACCTACAACTTACTGTCTCAGGCAACATTTTCAGTGATGTATTCATAACTTTGAGGGCACTGTGCACAATTAGTGGCCTATAAGTACTGTAACTCGTCCTTTTAAAACATTGAAAACAAGAAAATATGAGAATAAAGAGTTTATGATCATTTAAAGCGGTGCTAGAGAGTTAACAGTTTTTTATCATGATGACTATTGAATATGATGTCTTTTTTTATAATGATGACTTTTAAATATCATGTCTTTTAGATCAGTGGTTCCCTATAAGGGGCCCATTGACCCCTTAGACTCCCAGAGGGTCGATCATAGACACCGGTGCTAAGGGATCTTTGCAGCATAAACCAATGCATGTAATATCTAGGTAAAATTTTGTAAATCATTGTGCATGATTAAATAAATTTTCATAGATTAGCCGAGTTTCCTTTAAAAAATGCGACACATTTTGCTCAAAAATAGCGTCTTGTTTTAGTTATTAGGTTAAATACTCACCGGACCTGAACTACATCTCGCTACTTTTGTAATTCTTAACTTAATGACGGTTTGTTTACATATATAACTAGAGTACTCTGAGAGCGCATGCCTCCGCCAAGCAAAGCAACGGAAGCAAAAATGCAAATTGGCTCTGAAACGATGATTTTCTTTGTATCAACTCCAAAGTCCAATCATTAGTGCCTTTTGATAATAATAACACCCTGCGCAATTTTCTTGGAGATCCGTTCATAACTTTTTCAGTTATGCTTCTAAGAAACGTTTTGACAAACATGAGTCAAACTTATACAAACGAAGGAACCGATTTGCACCAAAATATAATCGTTTATGTCTCTTAACATTCTCAACAACCCCTTCATATTTCATAAAGATCAATTCATTATTTTTTGAGTTATTGTGTTAACAAGCATAAAATTAAAAACAGTGACAAACGAACGAACGAACAAACTGATCATTACCAAAATTTAGTCATTTACTCTACGTTACATACCTAACAGTTCGTATGAATTGCATAAAAATCCGTCCATAACTTTTTGAGTTGTGGCAGTGGGAAATATGAGACAGACAAACAAACAAACGGATGGACGGATCTTCACCTAACAATCCCTGTAAGTTTCGTACAAATCGGATCATAACTTTTTGTGCTGGCTTAGTGACAGACAGAAAGAAAAACAGACAAACACGATGAAAACATAACTGCCTTGGCGGAGGTGATAACAACCTCTAAAAATACACATTTATTTTTAAAATTCTGGTACACCTGGAATCAGTGACTGGTAGCAGTAACGGATAAATGCTTGTTAATTAACCTTTCAATGTTGAATATTCAAGTTTTTTTATTATTGATTTTTTTGTCCCACACAACAACGTAACAACACAACAGTGGCGTGGCACTGTTCATTACTTTACTTAAGTCTTCTGCAATGAATTACTTAATGGTCAAACTTGACATGCATATCTGAAATCCCTCTTTATGGGAACTATGGGAACATAGTAGGCGAAATACATCACTATGCACCCGTGCATAGCCAAGTAGTATAAGTTGTGTTACTGAACAACTTCAGTAGTAATAAATGACATATAAAGCGACATTTCACTTCTCATCAAAAGGCCACGGCCACACCCACAATCACCTACAGTACAACACGTGTGTGCATTGTGTATCCTGCGAATTAACTAAGTTGAGCAGGCCTACAACTGCTGTATTGGCATCCGTATGAAACATTCCTTTGCTGTATGACTATAGGCGAGCTAATATCAGGTGACACTCGGCGATTGTCTGTCCATGGACAGTAAATAAATCGCTGCACTGGGCAAATGTAACACGCATCAGTCACATGCGATATAACTTTTTTAACATGCCTCATTGGAGTTGTGGTCTGTTCGTGCCGTTATACAGAAAGTGGAGGCAATAATGATAGCACAATTCAGAATTTTTCGATAACTTAAAAAATACTATGCCATATCATGTGAAATTTTGACATAAAAACCTTGTTTCAACTAGTTACCTATTTCTTATCATAGTTTCCCTATAAACTATTTGATTGAACTTCTATGATGAAAAGTATAAATTTGCGTTTGAATTTGGGTGGAAATAAAGATAGCACAACTTGAAAAAATCATATTTCCGCGTTACAACATCCAGAATAGAGAAGAAGAATATCAAAACAAACCGGCGTCGCCATATTGGACTGTTGCTCCCCACCTTGTAACCTCTATGTTTGGAAATTAACCCAATTCTTAGCTTGGGAGGACAGTGTGAGTTATCTGCAAAGGAAAAGGGTCAAATAAGAGCATTTAATGAAGGATACAATGTATCTGAGATTTCTAGGAAGGTTAGCAGATCTAGAAAGGTGGTAACTAACTTTTTGAAGAACCCAGAAGAATACGGAAAAAAGAAGTCTCCTGGCTGCCCTTCAAATTTGAGCCCTACAGCCCGCCGCCGACTTCTCCCTGAGGCGTCTCGGTCAGAAGAGGGGTCAAAAAGCCTGCAAACATCCATGCAATTAAATATTACACCGAGAATAGTGCGGGGTTCATCTAAGAACTTCAGTTATAAGAAGAGAAAAACTGCCCCAGCACTCACGAAAGCACACAGGGCAAAACGCGAAGAATGGGTTCGAGAAAAAGTGCAATGGAACTATGAAAATTGGTTTAATGTTATTTTTTCCGATAAAAAAAGTTTAACCTAGACGGACCTGACGGTTCTCATTACTACTGGCATGATCTTAGAAACGAGGACAAAATTTTTAGCCAACGACCTTTTGATGGCGGATCCCTTATGATTTGGGGAGCATTCTCCATCAAGAGCAAGGCGAATTTGGTAATGATGGAAGGTAGACAGAATGCTCAGAAGTACACAGAGGCCTTAGAAACTAGTCTTCTCCCATTTCAAACTGATAAACATCAGCAAGAAGCGGTGTTCCAGCAAGATAATGCCGCCATTCACACAGCGAGGTTGACCACAAATTGGCTTAATGCCCATATTATCGCCACTTTAACTTGGCCTGCAAAGTCACCCGATCTAAACCCAATTGAGAATCTTTGGGGGATACTCTCACGGCATGTTTACGCCAATGGGAAACAATTTCTGGATATAGAATGCTTGTTGCAGACCATTAATGAATGCTGGGAGGCTATCCCTGAAGAAATGCTCGCTAATTTAATTAATTCTAAGAATAACCGATGTGTTCAGGTGTTGCAATCAAAAGGCAACGCTTATAAATATTAGGAATTATGTTTTTTGCTTTCATTGTTTTCTAAAATACAATTTTTTTCATATGTTCTATCATTATTTCCAACCGATTTGCACCCACAAACTATTGTTTCCATGGTAAAATTTTGAAAAGACAAAGAATACAATAATGATTATAAGGAATCGGCAACTAGTTAAAGTAACATTATTCAGTTAAAATTTCAACTATATTGATGCTGTATTTTTAAACTGATTACAAAATTTCAAAATGTGCTATCATTATTGCCACCACTTTATTTCTACTTTGACACATGTTGCATTTTCCCGAAGATGAAATTGCGGCACTGCACCACTAGGGACGGCCGAGTCTTAAACGCTCCGTAAAGTTACAGGAACTCTAACGCAGCTAGCTAAAGTCCACTGTTCACCTTGCTCTGTGCATGGGGCCGAGTGCAGTTACGCTAAATCCCAAAGTGTTTTATTTTCGTGGGAATAGGAAAATTATCGACATTCCTAATTAACATGTTGTTTGAAGGTTAAACCGACTGTAATCGTAATCTACATAGTTTTGATCAGCGTACAAAAGTTGCTGCATGAAGAAGTTGCAGAATCTGAGCCAACAAAACTGTAAATTTTACGTTTCTGTAACTTTGAGCCGTATTTGAAAATCCAGGCACATCTGGTGCGACCGGGACGCACTATCATCGTTCACGACAATTTTGCGTTCAAGTAAGCTTTCCTGCGCTCGCCACCACTAAAATAAACACTGCCTAGGGCAACCTAACCTAGCCTATCCTAACCTACCCTTAACTAATCTAACCTAACCTCCTTACATAACCTTCTAACCTAACCTATCCTTACCTAACCTAACCCAACCTAACCTTTCTTACCTTACCTAACGTTACCTAACGCTACCTAACCTAACCTAACCTTACCTAACTTAGCCTAACTTAATCAGTGATACAGCGAGCAGCGCGGCGCATCAACTTGAACGCCGCTCACACGCACGCGATCTGCGTCTACAAACACGCACACAAATCCGTCGCGAACGACGATAGCGAGACCGGGACATCATAGTGTGAGAAATTTCTGCCGTATAAAAAAAAAAGTCTGCCAGTGATATTCAAACTACATCCATTTGCTCTCCTTATCATAACCCCGCAGGCATTTCAGAGGATCATGCACAAGATATATTTCTCAACCGTGCTATTAAAATATATCAGTTTACATGTCTCGCACACCATGATAGCTGGCAGATTCACCATGAATTAGATTAATGGGCGTAATCTGATAGGATTACATATGGATATCAATATATGTGCATGCCTTCGAGCTGAATAATATTATTCACTGTTGGATGTAATGACATTAGTCTTGTCCTTTTTCCATACAATGCATAATCGTGCTTAAAACCTGTGCTTTGGAATTACGGCTTGCAGCCCCACATTACCACAGACTTAGTAGTAGCAAGAACGTTTCACATGAAGACCAGCGAGGAACACTGAGCATTTTGCAACGCTACGACTCCCGTTTAGTGGAATGACTATAGATATAACTGTCATTATCTTCACTGATGCAAGGTGGCTGCAGATCTTCGCTACACTGCTAGGCTATTAGTAGCTTACCTCATTTTTCTTAAAAATTGTGAGCGATATTTCGGTGCCGTTCAGATGCAGCGTCACCGTCAGCTGTTCGTCCCAGTTAGTGAGGCTGAAGGTCACAACAAACGGTAGAGTGGCACTGAGCCTTTTTTCTGACGTATTGTTGCACATGTTGCTTGTCTTGCAATCCTTTACAGTATCTTTCGTGTAAACTGTAGGAAAAGGTATGTTTTATAATTGTGCAGTGACAACATAATTAAAATAATAAAATAAATGTACTAGAAATTATATCATGTGCAGTAATACACTCAAAATGGTACCGTACCGTACTCGTGATGGACAGTTGTACCTCTAGTACACTATGCATGTATTTGAACAAAGGGATTGTTTTGAGCCCGATGATTAATATAATACGTTATCAGTTGGGACAGCGAAATAGAAATGCGATAATTTCATTAGCTTTAACTTGTCCGGCCCTCCAGTCAAGAGCGTTGGCTTTGCAACTTGAAATCGTGCTTTAGATGTTAACTGGCTTTGGCATTTAAGTCCAACAATCGATCCAAAATAGCAAATTTAACAGTCATGACTGAAATTCAGGACATGTTAGAAGCCACAGAGAATTGCTCATCGCGATGGAATTGTCACAATAGATGACCCTGAGAGTCTCGCCCATAGTAGAAAGCAAAATCCCTCCCAGGAACTATAATAACTACAGCACTCTGAAAGTGCATACCTCCGCCAAGCGAGGCAACGGTTACAGAAAATTAAAACTGATAGTGAGACCGTGATTTTTCTTTGTTTCAACACCAAAATCTGATCATTTGTGCCCTTCAAGAGTGTTAATAGCTTCAGTAATTTTTTTGAAGATCTGTTCATAACTTTTTGAGTTATGCTGCTAACAAGCTTCATGACAAACATGGGTCAAACAAACAAACAAACAAACAAACTGATCTGCACCAAAAGTTATTCATTTCTGTCTGTCAACGTTACTAACAACTCCTATAATTTCATAAAGATTCATTATTAATTTTTGAGTTATTGGTCTAACAAGCATAATATTAAAAACCGTGCCAAACGAACGAACGGATCATTTAAAAAATTTGGTCATTTGCTCTTCGTGATATACCTAGTAACTCACGTAAATTTCATAAAAATCCGTCCATAGTTTTTTGAATTATGACCTTGAGAAAAATGAGGCAGACAAACAAACAAACGGATGGACGGATCTTCACCAAAAGTTAATCATCTGTTCCTCCTAACATACCTAACAATTCTTGTAAATTTCGTCAAAATCCATCCATAACTTTTTGAGTTATCTTGATGACAGACAGACAACCAGACAAACCCGACGAAAACATAACCTCCTCGGCTGAGGTAACAATGCTCAGCAGTTCAAAAAGTAAGGGCACAACCGATTGGGCATCGAAATTACGCTTCCGAGGTTCGACTTATCCGCAACTTCTTACAAAGCTTTAGCAGTACAACTCTGAATCTGTGCCCCATGGGTTAGAATCATGGGTTGGAATCTGTGCCCCATGGGTTAGAATCATGGGTTGGAATCTGTGCCCCATGGGTTAGAATCATGGGTTGGAATCTGTGCCCCATGGGTTAGAATCATGGGTTAGAATCTGTGCCCCATGGGTTAGAATCATGGGTTGGAATCTGTGCCCCATGGGTTAGAATCATGGGTTGGAATCTGTGCCCCATGGGTTAGAATCATGGGTTAGAATCTGTGCCCCATGGGTTAGAATCAAAAAAGTGTGATTGAGTTTCTAGAATTCTCGAAGGTAACCGATTTCGGACCAACGCCTAAACCTCAATCTAACGAGTCGAAGCCAGTGGGCCTGTTTGCAGATTCTGAGAAGTAAAGCTCAAGAGTTTAACTTGCTGCCCAATCGAACCCGCTTCTGTCGACCATGAAGCTTTACATTCGCCTTCTAGCTACAGCTAGAGCTCTTGTATAAGGATGCAATGTTATAAAAGTTGGAAACTCATCTGCTGAGTTTTGCAATGTCATAGTGTAATACCAAGGACGATAAGACTTTACAAGGTTTACGCACGGTGGGGGGCCAAGCTGCAGTGCACCATGGGAAATGGGCTTGTGACGTCATAAGACCCTAGTACGTAAGTATGTAGCTATTTTACATACTTACGTAATTTCATTTAAGCCTCCAGAGTATCCTACATGACCTACAATCTTTATATTTGCACAAAAATATGTGTCAAAACATATACAAACTTTTTTTGAGTGATAAAATTTGAAAGAACGTTGATTAAAAGGCTTGTAAAAGAGCAGATGAATTCAACCGGCAAATGCCCGCATGTGTCAGAAGCCCGCATGTGTCAGAGTCAAGTTTATCGTCTTTAAAATGTAATATGCCAAGTGAATTTCATCAAGAGTGAAATAGTATTCTAGAGATGGATTTATATGAGTGAATACCTCAATGTTTTCGATCTATTTTCCTCTTCTATCATTGATCTGCTATCTGTTGCTCTCTGCTGCTACAAAACTTGGCTCACATCCGAATGATTAAACCCCGAGATTAAAGAACTTTTTAACAAGATTTGTTGAAAAACAATATTGGACTAGAGAAACAAATTACTTTTCTTCCAGCAAAGTAATATTAAAGCAATAGTCTATACATAAAACGCAGGAGCCTACAATTCCTCGATAAAATTAGAAAAAAGAACACGAGCTACTATATATGCGCTGCTCGTTACAGCAATATAACAGTAGTGACGCGTCCGACTCGCGTTAACTAACTTGCAAGAAAATTACCTAACCGCAATCCCTACACCTAAACTGTCTTACGGAACGATGTTGTTGAAACTGACAAATGTTGAATCCATAATTTTTCCAATGATGCTACATTTTTTACGATTAGGAGAGGCGGATCTGTTCACAACTCGTACGTGACGGGATAGCTTAGGTCCACATTTTACTGACACTATCCGACCGGGTGCGTGCCTGTTATGAAAAAAAAAACCTAAATAATAATAAAATTTTATCCGTCAAAAAGCTGACAAGTTCGAAGATGTTGATACATATTTTTGTGCAACTATTGTGATTATAAGACGTGTAGGACACTCTCTAGGCGAAAATGAAATTATGAAGAAAATATGTAAAATAGCTGCTTCTTAGCCTACTACGATATGATTATCTCACAAGCCAATTTCCCAGAGTGCACTGCAGCTTGGCCCCTCCCCGTGCATTAATCTTGTATGTGCAGTCTGATCATCCTTGGTGTAATACCCATCTGCACCCAACCTCGCCTGTAAAGGTGTAGTCTATTAACGTTGCCAGCCCTTATTGCATGAATTTGACAGCCCTGAAGCGTATAGTTCCAGACCAAAATTAAGTGGTAATTTCAATTTCAATGTGATATGTACCTTGCATTTTCAACAAAATAACTGTAATGCACTTATCGCACCAAGTAAATAACAGTGAAACTTGCCTATGATTACTGCAGTGCAACATAGCGAGCGATTCTCTCACAGCCGTCACCGAGTCATGTATCTAAATTAATATCGAACTTCTCTTACCAAAATATGTTTCTAAGCGAACTTCCAAAATACGTAACGCTTAAATGGAAAAATTAAAAATGCATGCACAATTCTGGCTTTCAATCATGGTTAGCATCAGTGCAAAACTTGTCTACCTTTACCTTTGCATGGTGAGACAGCAAGCCTAACCACAAACGCTTGCTACTCAAAATCTCTCTAGTGGTTTGAAAAAGTGAAGCAGAAACACATAAGGCGAACAAAGGACGTACTAATGCTGTAAATTCTTCAATGTGACAGTTATTTACCTCAACTATAGCTTGTTTAATTAACTGCCAATTCATTTCAGAAAACCTTTCATTTTCAAAAAGATCAATGTACTGGTGACTACAGCTAAAATGTGGATTAACCGTCGCATTTGGTGCTGTCGTGTTGAGTTTGGGCTCATGGGATAAAAAATGTAGATGTTGCAACTATATTCTTTCTGGTGGTGCTTATCAGCTTTTCACGCCAATTATTATAATGATACTAAGTTACATCTTTACTTGTTACATGTTTTTTTACGGATATTATTAACCTTTTCTTGAGTATACAGTTGTGTAACAAATAACTCATTATAGGAAAACAACTGTGTTATACCAATCAAAATTATTATCATTCCCTTTCATAATAATCATCCATTAAATAACGAATCTGCTGAAAAATTGTGAGAAATATATACAATTGAGGTTGTTATCTTGAAAAAATTGTGTAAATCAGTAAAACTCTGAAAAATAAGCATTGTGTAAATCGAAAACGAAGTAACGTAATGATAACATACACTTCTTTGGGTGAGATGATATATGTACCACAATTATTCAGAGCGCTAACCCTTTTACATGCAAAACAGACTCTCAGATTTTACATTTTTTTAAGCGACAAGTTCACCAATGTGAGCGTTTTTTTTTTTTTTCCTGCAATAGAATATAATATGATATGCCCCGGGAAGCGGCGGGTGCGACGAACACAGCAGAAAAACGGAGTATATTAATTTCAAGTATATTTTACTCTCCAAATAACTGCACATTCATTCAAGCTTTTCTGGTATCGGGTACAGCTGTTCTAGACAGGCAAGACCCGCTTGCAAAAAAATTCGTGAAGACACCGAGACAGAAGTGAGTGTCACAAGAGGCTAGTATATGAGCATGAACTTGGCGTACTGGTTGGGAAGGTTCTTCGTGCATAGCAATGCCTTTGTCGGAGTACTAATGCTTGTAACAATAACTTATCATGAACTAATAAGCACTTCACCATAATCAGGGAATATGCTTGGAGAATAGTAACTCACCTTGTATTGGAAGGTGCTTTACCGCAGCAAGTGAAGTCTTGTAAAATAGAAAAAAAATGACTCACCTGGTATCGATAAACTCTTCATGGTAGCTGCTCCTACTGCACCTAAAGTGACCATTAAGGCCATTATCAACAAGGCGGCTTGTATGCAGGTCATATGGGAAAAATGTTATGCATCTGCTCAAGTCCAGCTGCAACATCTGGGTAGTCTGTAACAAAAATACCAATCATCGGTGAGGTAAATCAATTTATAGGTTCCTCTAGATCAGTCTCAAATTTAGAGTATTCCGAAATACACTGTAACAAAAGCAGACTGAAATGAAAACAAATGCACTGTCGTTATGTATCTGCGGAGAGACAAACGATTCACTTACACTGAAAATCTATTAGTTCATGCGAATATGACTGAATCATAAAGAAGTAGGTCATAGCTTGATGGTGTATTCACTATTATCCAAAAGATGTAAATGTGTGCCACTTGATTGTATTTATAGCAATAGGTGTTAAAATGCATCCCGTGCCTAGGCCGTCAAGCTGTTAGCACAAGTTAATTATAAAAATACTAAAAATAAAAGCACTGACTGTCGAAGGGGCTTTTAAAAAAATCGGGTCTTAGCTAACGTAATATTAGTTTAGCGTAGAAAACAGCTGTTAATAGTTTCGTTCAAAAGAATATGTTTGATCAACTCCTTGCCTGACCTTATTATTAATATTATTTTCGTCTTCTTCTTTTTTGCCCCAGAAGTCTCCACGCTTCTGAACTAAAATCAAAAGCCCATAGAGGGCCAAAGCGTAAGTTCCGGCTGCCCTCTGGGAGTGGGCCTGTTGGTCCGTCTACTGCCAGCTATTCATTACATTCAATTTGTGTACGTTTGATTTCAAATTATGCTATTTGCGAAGCATGACTGAATAGTATTGAGCCCAGTACAGTTATCTTCGAGACGAAGAAAATGAAAATTTTCTCCGTTGTATGCTACTATCTATACGATGACCTACCAAACATTTTCTGCGGTATTACGGTAGGTCGTTGACGTGAACGACTAATTCACAAATGTCTGGAAAACATACACTATTGTTTGGACGCTCAGTTCTTCTCATTAGATTCTCGTGTAGGATATGACGTTTTTTCTTCGAAAAAATTTCATCTGAAATTCTATTTAGGCTTTGAAAGTCACTGTGTCTTGTGAGCAAACCGCGTGGGCACTGGAAATAAATTTTCTAGCGGGGGACGGTCTAGAAAGTAACACGCTTGGTGTTAACGCTGGCACTCAATCCAATGTAGAAGACCAAGGGTCATGACTGAAAACTCGGATAAATTAAAGTTAATAAGGTTTGCGTTTTCAATGAAAGATCCCCAAACTAGAGTACTCTGAGAGCGCATACCTCCGCCAAGCCAGGCACGGTAACGAAAAATTAAAATTGGTTCTGAAACCACGATTTTCATTGCATCAACACCAAAATCCAATCACTTGTACCTTTTAATAGCGTAAGGAGTTTCTGTAATTTTCTTGATGATCCATTCATAACTTTTTGAGCTATGCTGCGAACAAATATTCTGACACCAGTGAAACACACAAACGGACCAAGCGATCATCACCAAAATTTAATCAATATGTCTTTTACCATTACTAACAATGCCTATAAATTTGATAAAAAATCTATTCATAACTTTTTGAGATATTGTGCTAACATCCATAAAATCAAACACAGCGCCAAACAAACGAAGAAACAGATCATCACAAAAATTTTGTCATGTACTCTGCGTAATATACACAACAACTCATACAAATTTCATATAAGTATATAACTTTTTGAGTTATGGCAATAAGAAAAATGAGTCAAAGTAATTAACAAGCAAGCGGAGGGACGGATCTAAACCAAAAGTTAATCAGCTGTTCCTCTTATCATGCCTAACAATCCATGTAAATATTGTTGAAGTCCGTCCATAACCTTTTGAGTTATTTTGGAGACAGACAGACAGACAAAAAGCCAGGCGGACAGAAACACGATGAAAATATGACCTCCTTGTCGGAGATAATTATGATGCCTATAAGTGCAGTACAACGCATTGCAACGAGTCATCTTTACACGAAGCAATAAAATATTTTTTTTTTCTCTGGTTAAACATTTTTGAAGCTAAGATTATAGCTCCTTCCTGAGGCGAAAATTTTATGACGAAGTAATGCCTGTTGATATCAAAAATACGCATCTGCAGTTCTCGTTCTGAGTGCTGCTTGACTTCCTACTTGAAATGAATTACTTCCCTGCAGGTTACGGAACGGGAAACAAGATTGCGCAGCTCAACAACAAACTTGAAATCGGCCGCACAACCCCCCCCCCTGCCCTCTTCTCATCATTAAGGGAGGTAGTTACCATATATCCTTACAACAAAAATTGGTACCCTATGCACGTTCGGCAAAGAAGTGTTATCGCATATTGCATGACGTTAGTTTTGCCTTTTGGGTTAGCTAATAAAACTATCACCATCAACCTGAGAGATATTTACCCTGTCATTGAGGTGTGGTGCGTAATAGCGTGCATGGACAGAAACTGCTGCGTCACGCGATTGTTTTTTTTTTTTACTTCGGCGGTCACGTTGCCGTGACTACAACTCACGGCCCTTAATTGAGTGTCACGTCAATACTATGCGTCATTGCAACCTTAAATAATTCAGAAGCAGGGGGTGTTCTCAATGTTTGACCATTGTGGTTTATTATTTTAACGTAGAAATTGCAAGAAACGACTCATACCTTAAGTATTTTTTAGAGGCATAGCAATGTCCAAGCCGAGGCCTTGTGCGCTGCAACGTAATTGGATACAGAATTGCGTGGCGATGCAACTTTTCTGTACGTATGCGCCTGCGCCGTAAGTCAAGGAATAACTAGGACATAGAAGAGCAAGGCCCGCAAAGTAGAAGCATCTTCCTATATATTTAAGAGCTCGTGGCGTACGCATAGTTGATGGCACGCAAATGCACTGATATAACGAAAAATGGTTGATAATCTTTGTGGGATTGGGCAGTTTATGGCGTATTCGATTGGGCGCTAAAATTGAGCCTTCAAAGCTTGACTTCTTCAAACTTCAGGCAAGTGCGCTGGCTAGTTGCGACCCCTAGAATTGAGTTCAAGCGTTGACACTAAATCGGTTACCCTTGAGACTGACAAAAACTCAATCGTTGTCCACAAAATGGGGTTTGAGTAGGCTCAACGCAATGGCGTTGATTTTAACTCATGCAACTTGTTTCAAAGCAGCGAATGGAATTCAAAGCTCCTGCCTGAAGTTTGAAACAAGGTAAACCTAGAAGGCCTAATTTCGGTGCCCAATCAAACATACTCTTCATTGGACTCATTCACGCATCTGATTGCGCATCGCCTGCAGGTTAAGGTCGTTTTGGAATTGAAAAATTGAGCCGAAGTTAGAACGACCTAGATGCAACATCTCAGCAGGGATAACGATCTTTGTTTAGTAGCCTGTGCAGTTTACTTGCCCTTAGTTTACGACATGCTTTGAATTCCCGGCTCCAGAGCTGTCACTTTTTATGTCTCCGAGGTTGTGTTGAACGTACTGAAGGGCAGATGTACATTTTACTTTTAAGTTGCTATTAGTCCATGCTCAAGATATTGGCACTGTTTCCAAAGCTACCCGTTTGGGGCAAAGGGCCTCTCAAAAATTCTGCACTGAAGGTAGAAAACTGTGGCGCAATGAGGACTGACTCCTGCTGTCTCTACACCCACACAGAAGAGGAGTCATTTTTTATTAGCTTTTTTACAATTATTCTATTATTTATTTGGCCCCAAAGCCAAATATTACCATTTTAGTATATTTTTTTCTGTTTTTTTTTTTTCCTTTTTTTGCTGTTCATTTATAAAAGACTTATTTATGCACAGTTTAGGTTCATTATGGCGCATATTTTTCAAGATGAAGAATACTTCTTTCATTGTCTGGCAATAAAGAAATTGTGAGCTTAGTGTTCTACAGTTAACCGTGAACACTTTAGTTGCTGACGCAGATGTTTACAAACAAAATCTAAAAGCACTGGAGATAAAGAGCACATGTGACATTTAGGCAACCATAACAACCTATCTTATGACAGCATTAACACGGGGCTGTCACATCTGCAATAGAAATTCCTCAGATAAAGCAACTTGCGTCAGATCGCAAGGTTCATACAAGCCACTAAACTACGCGTGACAAACGCACTATAAGTCTTATAGATTACAGTGGACAACAGGGAAGATATTAGCCAGGGTAAGTTTCAAAACACAGAGAATGCTTGCATTGTAATTTAGCACAACACTTATCAAGCCTGAACCGCGTTTTGCACTGACTATTTAAGTCAGAATTTTTCTGTGACCGTAGTGAAAAATTAACGCAGTGTAATTTTGTAAAAACAAAAGCTGAATGTCCACACATTTTGCAGAGTCAGCATCTAGCTGCAGCATCTTTTCTAAGTCTAACGCTGGTGCTTGCATGCTCAAATGTTTAACAGAAACACTGAACAGCAAACTAAAGAGTACTAGTCGGCTCCAACAAAATTAGGCCTCAGGTCTGGAGGCTTGTTCTTCAGACCGACAGAATGGAGAGCGGCACTAGTATAGCACCGATAACAGAACTACGCTAAGCCCACTCGATTTGACTTGGCCCCTAAACAGAATATCCTTGAGATTTCCCCCCAAAAAACTCACCCATACCGAAGAAAGAGGAGTTTTCTGCCGTTTCAAGTGTAACCGGGTGGCTGCTAACACCCCTATTTCAGAGTAGTGAAAACAACTTTCCTGCCTCATGTTCCAGACAAGTACGTAAACTTTATTAAGCTTGTTTCGCCGCACTAATCGAGCGTAATTCAGCCTGCGGGTTTCAAAAATTTGTTGGCGGCCAACGCAGTCCCATGGAAAGTAAATACGCTCGTAGTTAAAAGGCGAATAGAACTTCCCTTAGATACTCATTAACTTACTAACCATTTGATCTTGGAAATTTTTGCCGACAAACGTGAGAGATCATTTAACCATTAAAATTCATTGCAAAACCTGGCTCGTGTGGCTAAGATGACAGCAGAAGTCGTTATTATTGCAAATTCAACAACTTTGCCACTTTTCAGGGATTGTGTACTAGATGGTGTATATTGGTGGGAGTAGCTAGTCACAGGGTAGTGGGCCTAAATGGACCTACAACTACTACTTATATTTCCAATTTAGAACATCACCTCGTTCGTATTGGATTACAGATGAACATCATGGGTTTAACATTGCAAGTGTTACAACTAATGGAACTCCTGAGCAGAGATTGGCGGTCAGAATCGGAAGTCCGATTACTCGATTAACGCTACTCTCGTTTTTCTAATCTGAATCTAATCGCTGTAACCCCATCTTGCAGTCGAACTACCGATTATTCAAAGTGCATGATTAGCGATTAATCCAGGTCTAGGTCGTCGATATTTTTTTTCTCCATAACAGTTTCTCAAGTAATTTTTTTTTTTTCGTTGCATTGTATTCTAATCACACTTTCGTATTATCGCTATACAGGTATATGCGTAAAATGTAATTATTAATGAATGCATCATTTTTAATGGAAAGCTCATATATTTTGATCATTTTTCATTATTAAGTAAGTATAATTCGGATAATCGAACCAGATTTGACATCTGGCGCTTCGGTATATATAGTTTACTAGTGGATCCGTGCGTGAAGAATTCACGCAATAACCTATACGTTTGCCTAATGCCTCTAGGCCGCTGCAGAATCTCCTCTTCTCTTATTTGCTTTTAAACTTTCTTCTTTTCTTGATTCTTTGCTATGCTGGCATCCTTAGGTCTTCTATATAGACAGGCAGTAGTAACATCTTGAGTAAAACACTTCAACAAACTTATACGAAATACCAGCTTTTATACAATGTGTTCGCTCCGTAGTAAAGATACCGTTGATACCGTCTTTCCACCTCAATTATTTGTTTCCTTTGAGGTGCTCAAATTTTGACCTATGAAGAGAAAACTGCTTGGTCAGAGGAAAAGAGAAAGCTAGAAGAAATAATTGTCTACTGCCCGTGAAAACTTATGTTTCATCAGTTTCGTTGACAATTGCATCAAAGTGGGAAGAATAGCTCATGCAATGAAATCATCTGTGGGAAGAAACTACGAATCAAGAAGCATGAGAGTGCCAACGGAAACTTCAGATATCTTCAGCGCTACGATTTCAACTTCGGCAATGCAAGAAATGCATTCAGACATAAGGTCGCCCTATACTTTGCCGTAGATTCGATGTATGGAGAAGTTAATACTCGTACAAATCCGACTAAGCCTGCGATGTCTTCATTGTTGGAATTTCAACTGTCCCTGCTTAAGATACGTTTGCCATCATCTGCAACCTGGCCTATTTTCTGCCTATCACTTTCAATGGAGCTTGAGAGGACAACC